>JAKRGJ010000014.1:488885-731349 GCA_022392945.1 Ophiostoma australiae
TTTTCCGTTTCTGTCTATCAACTATATAGCTTTATCAACCCTATTTGCTTCTAACCTTGATATGTATTGTGCTTTTTCAAGTGTCTATCATGTATAATCACTTGTAGATCTCTTCGGCATTCACACATTACGTGGTGAAGTGTGTAAGTAGATACTGTGTGTTCAAGTCCGGTACTGCTAGTCATGTTTGTCAAATGGCAGCCAGTTTGATGACGAGACTCGTGGTATCAACAAAAAAATATATTGTGTTATTAAATTAAGAGAAAATCAAAGATCTTGCATGTTAGGTAAATGAAGCAAGCAATACTAAAAGCAGCACTCTAGAACGCCCAAAAATGGCGGCCAGCCCTAAGCGACAAAGCTACAGAGCTACATGCAAGAAAGATAACGATAGTTCATGACAAACAGATAGTCGAGAAGATGTGCTCTACTTCTTCGGCTTCTGTTTTTCGGGGTCATACTTTTCCTTCCATATCCTAGGTTGTCAGAGTTCAATGAGTTCTGTTAAATCAAGCCAAGGAGGTTGACCTACCATGTATTGCCCAGCGTCTTGTTGCCGTTTTGTTCGGCTAAGCGGTAATATTTTGATGAAGTAAACTGGTATGTCAGCATGGAAGCATCACGAAACGATAAACGATATAACGTAGAGTGCAAAACAAGCTGCGTAGCAGCAACGAGGTAAGATGCTCACCTTGTCTTTCTTACAGCCAAATCCCTCCAGGTAGCACCAGGCCACCTCGTTCATGGCATCCGTATCGCCCAGGTTCGCCGCCGTCTCATAGTACTGTTTCGCTGCGATCGGGTCCTTCTCCAGACCCCAACCGTGTCGAAAACAGTTGGCTAGCTCGAAAATAGCTAGCACTAGCTCACCCTTAGCAGCCCCGCCTTTTTTCAAGCCCGCCTGCAACGCCAACTCCTCCACTGCCGCCGCGTTCGATGCCGCCGCCGATAGATAGGTGACAGCAGCCTCCGTATCAGGCTCGCAGCCCCATCCGTGGCGCAATGCGAGTCCATACAAGACTTGGCTCAGGGGGTTGTTGTAGCCGCTAGGGTCGGCGAGGATGCCAAATAAGCGCGTAGAGTCTTCTAGTTTGCCCTCTTCGTGTAGCCGGATAGCTTCCTGGATACTTGCATCCAATTCTTTGGATGACACAGCGCTGGCACTGCGGTTGCGTGCACTAGCGGCAGCATTTGCTGTCGCAGCTGCAGCCGGGGAGATGTTGGCAGCGGAAGATGTAGCACGACCCCGCCTGCTGCTCTTCTCTGGTGTTGTCGGCCTATTCACAACATTGTGTATTTGCTGCTTCTCGTTCTCAAGAGCCAGGAGCGTCGCGCGCTTTTCCCATTGGGACTCGACAGCTGGGTCAGCAGGTGGCGGCTTAATTGCAGCACGGGCCTCTGGTGATAGTTTCTTGGCGACGGTGTTATTTGCGCCGTCGGGGCTGCCGTCGCCCGGGACGAGTAGTGTGGTTGAAGAGGGCTTGTTCCCGCCCTCGCCATCGGGAACGACGATTTCGGGCAGGTTTTGGGGGACATGTGTGCTTGTGCTGGGCGAGCGGTGTAGGTGAAGACGGTGCGAAAGTTTGCGGGAGATGCGGTTAACATCCTTGTCCTTGTCCTTCCCCTTGTCTCTAAAGGTGTCTACCTCTTGATCTTTTTCTTTTTCTCGCACACTAATATGTGAAGAGACAGAAGCACTACGGGAGCTTCGGTTAGACTTGCGGAAAACGTCAAAGCTGAGGCGGTTACTTCGCGGCGAATTCGGGCTGGCTAGGTTATCGCCGGTTTGGAGGCGGTTGCTATCCTCCTCTTCAAAGGTATGAAGGCCACCAGGTCCATTTGGGGGGGTGATGACTTCAGTCGAAAAGGTGTCGGAGCGAATGAAGGTGAACTCGGGTGTTTGGAGAGGTGCCGGCGGTGGCGGCCGAGGAGGAGCTGTGCCTTGCTGGTACGATGCTGGCTGGTGGTGTTGCTGGTGGTGTTGCTGGTATTGGTCGGAACGGTTCAGAGGTTGCGCAGTGAAGAAGCTGCCGGTGGGAGGTTGCGAACTGTCTTCATCGCTGTCGGCGTCCCCTTTCTTCTTAAGGATGCTGCGGATCCCCATGGTGTGTGTTTATAGGTAATTGTAAGAAGGGCTCTCCAGGTGGGTGTGAATGGCTGTAGGTATGGGTACGGGTCATATAGGTAGGGGCAACAAGGCTCAAAGGTCGGATTTCAGACGAGGGGGGATGTCGAGTAGAAATGATGTAGTCACTGTTTGCACAGTAATATTTGCTTGTGAAAGTCCCCGTTTACGGGAAGGGTGGGCGTTGAAGTATCTAAATATGGTTCAGTACATATGTAGTAAAGGGTGGATGATAATAGAAGCGAGAGAGACAGTGCCGAGCCGCAGGGGTCGAAAGGAGTCGTCAAGGTGGAGGGGGCCCCGGCCGGGGGGGGGGAGGAGTTATGATAGCTATGCCACGATGCGGCGTGATGTGGTGTCCCAGCTACTGAGTAGGTTTGCATACAAGCATGAGGTGGGAAAGGGTAGGTGCGATGAACGGCAAATACTATTATAAATACGGGCAGGGTATGGTGGAAGAAAAAGAGATCGCGGTCATAACAGACAAAAGGATAAGACGACGGAAAGAGAACGAACGAGCTTCGAGGTCAAAAGCGACTTGATGGTGGGGAAGACGTCGCGTTGAGTGGGATAGGGGCTGGGGTGTTGGCCCGATGGGCAGTCTAGAGTCTTTTGTGGCGCTGCGAGACTAAAGCCTGCGACGCTTTCAGCGCGCCGTTGTGTCTACTGTTCAAGTACAGTATGTACATATGTATCTTATCTATATTTGGTAAGAGGCTGAGCGGCGGGGCGGTGCAAAATGAACTTCAATGTGCACATACATAGTAATAAGTGCAGCGTAGTCTATCTGCAAGTGACCGTAGTGGCTGCCCAGTGCCCTGCAACTCGACACGTAACGGCGCTTAGTTGCTTGGCTCGCTCTCTCCACTTCAGTGTTTTTTATGAGCGCAAAGTTCCCTATTGTAAGCATACATAGTAGTACATATGATAGTACGGTGTGAAAATACAGTTTAAAAGAGGAATGCTCCCTGAATAGAAAGTGCGCGCAAGGGTTGTCCTGAAACAACTTTAATTCGTCGCATACTGCTGATGATTTACTCCGTTTTTGTCTTGGGCAGGATGAGAAGGAACAACAAATCGGGTCGCAGATTGTTTCGTAGGCAATTTTTGGGTACCAGGTTGGTATTGTGGAGTCTCGGGACCGTTTCTTGTTTCATCTAGTCAAGCGCAAGCTGTCTGTATTAAAGAGCATTATATCAGCGACATCTCATCTATGTACTTAGGTGATAGAGTCAAGTCATGTAATATATGCGCTCATCTCAACTGACTCAAGGGTTCGTTCTCGATGCTGTTTCTTTTTGGTATTGTTTGTTGCGTCTTCTGGTAACTACCTTTAATTTCTTTGATTTTCTTCTTTTTTTTTCACCCTACCGTTTTAGCACTGCAGTTGCTTTCTTTTTCTTAGTCCTTGATTTATATGGTATTGATGTTGTTTCGCTTTTTATTTATTTATATTAATGTTAATTAGTATAAGAATTATAGGTTTTATATTTTTTTATATTCGTACTGTTTATACATACACCCATACATAGCATACTGTTTCTCAAAATTAGCAAAAGAACACTACAGAGTATATATTTACATACGCCAACACAGCCTTATATCACACCGCCTTGCAGTCTCACTGCAGTGACTCTTCGGACATGGTGACATGCTTGAGGGCCTACAGTGGTGTAGCGTAGTTGCACCCAGAGATCGCATGGTATAATGGCCAATAGAGGTGTCAAACGTAGCCCGATGACAGGAGCTAGCCGTTGCCAAGTCATGCAGACACTCAGCATACTAGGGAGATATTACCGGAAACCGAGCATCGTGTCCGTCCCAGCTATCATTGTGATACTAGATATTATATCCTAGTGGTGTATATAAGCCGAGTAAGGAAACTCCGAAAAGCAAATATGAGCAGAGATGGAATAGCGAAACAAACACATCCCGCAATGACCAACTCCCAACCGAGCTCGACACCTGACCGACCTGGTCCTGTTGAGCCGACGACGGGATATATTACTACCCCTCGGCCTGTTCAACCCCTCCCACGGCACCCAAATAGCACTGCACCGACGGTGTCCCTTCCTGCATCGCCGGCAATCAAGACTCTCATTGTCTGCTGTGATGGCACCTGGGTCAATGCAGTGGGAAAAAATAGCCAGCACGCACCGCCGACCAATGTCTCGCGGCTTATTCGAGTGCTGCGCCAGAGCAGCGACCTAGTTACGGGTCACCGCTCGCAGATCGCGCTCTACCACCCGGGTGTGGGAAGTAGTGGTCAGCTGGCTGATGCGTCCATGGGAGGCATGTTTGGCATGGGCCTTGATCAGGATATCCGCGAAATGTATCAGTTTATTTGTCTCAACTATGTTGGCGGCGACAGTATTGTACTGGTTGGCTTTTCAAGGGGTGCCTTCACGGCGCGATCCGTCGCTGATCTAGTGGCCACCGTTGGTCTTTTAACACCCGAGGGTCAAGATCGATTCTACGATATATTCGAAGACTACGAGAACATGGCCAACACCAAGCATGACGATGCAGAGTTCATCTGTCCCACAGGCACACTGGAGCCGTTCCGCGAAGAAAAGGGGGAAGCCTGGATTCAATGGGAGAACCGACGCAAGACGCAGTACCGTGCATGGCTCAAGCAACAGGGATACACGAGGGACTCCTACACACGCAGCGATGGGCTGCAGGTAGAAATCACAATTAAGGCAGTTGCTGTCTGGGACACGGTGGGCTGCCTAGGAATTCCGGCCGTGCCCGTCATCGGGCTCAAGGGCAGCTCGCAGCAGTGGAAGTTCACCAACACACAAATCTCGCGCAAGGTCGAGAACGCTTTTCAAGCACTCGCACTGGATGAACCGCGATACGATTTCCTGCCATCACTATGGGAGCGGCTGCCTGACAACAACACCACGCACCTGAAGCAGGTCTGGTTTCCTGGCAGCCACTCCAACATTGGCGGCGGGTGGGAAGACCAGCAAATAGCCAACATGACACTGGCCTGGATGTGTGACCAGCTGACAGAGCCGCGCGTCGGAGTGGCTTTTGACGAGGACCGCCTCACTGATCTTTTCAAGGATGGCCTGCGCTACAGTGCCTCCCACCCATTCCCGTACATACCATATGCCGTTCCCTGGCCACCCTTCCCGCCGTTCATCAAAGCACACAAGGCACCCCTTCCTTGGGCGACAAACGCTTTGTATTCATCGGCGATAAAAAGTGCACCACGTGATGCCGATCGATGCCCCGGCAAGTACCTGCATGACCACCCCGATGGCACAACTATCGAGCTTTGGAATCGCGGTGCGCGGCCATGGGCCCTCGGCCAGATCCGCATGCCTACGAGTTTTTTGCAGCGTGCAGCAGGAATGACTGTCCGCAAACCGGGGCAGTTTATTCGTGTCGACCCATCGAACAATAACGCCAACCCCAGTGAACCGCTGCTCAATACCAACGAGAGCATTCATGCGAGCGCGCGAGTGCGACTGGCTTGTGGCGGACTAGCCTTGGACGACAAACACATATGGACATGTACGGGTCTGACGGGCGAAACTGCACCAGATGACGATGACGATGAAGAGCACATGATGCCGCTGTGGCGGCTTGAGAGAATGAACGGTGTTGCCTCTGTTCCCGAGGAGGCATATTCAAGAGACTCGCTTCCCTTGTACCCCCTGAGCAAGGTGGCAGGCGCAGGAAGATGGCACTGGGTATTCGCTTGCAATGAAACAGGGTATAATAAAACTTCTCGCATAGACCGCCATAGCAACAACCAGATGCCAACTAATGGCCCACCGATGCGCTTGCTGCCGGAAGAATTGCCAACAGGCCGGTATGAACGGCTGCTGCTGGAGATGACATCCGGTAGCCCAGATGTATTCAATTGGACAGCAGGGAAAGCGCAGCCTTTTGGAAGCCACTAGACCGAGTAGTATTCTGAAATTTGTTGTTTTCTTAGATTTCCTTTTATTTCCTTTTATTATTTTGTTATAAATAAAATTGTCTTTCAGGTCCTCTTTAAAAGCCGCCCTAAAACGATTCGGGTCCACATAACAGTATGCTATATATCAGATAATAAAGCCGCATCGGCTAACATTGAATGGTCTGTTAGTCTAGAGGTTAGGACGTTGGATTTTGATCTTACTTTCGCTAGTAACAATTCTTTTCCAAAGACATGGGTTCAATTCCCGTACGGACCTCACAACTTCCTCTTTTTGTCCTCGACCTAGATATAGTCAAGGTATTTTAAAGTCATTTCTAGTTTTTTTTTTGGCCTTGATTATATAGACTGATTAGCTATATATATATAAAAGTCTTATTCCTACTATTTTCCAGTGATAAATAGCAATCGAAGTGATTTTGCAAAAAAAAAAAGAAAGGTCCGTACGGGAATTGAACCCATGTCTTTGGAAAAGAATTGTTACTAGCGAAAGTAAGATCAAAATCCAACGTCCTAACCTCTAGACTAACAGACCGTTAATGTAATATCGCTAGAACGTATGCCTGGCGTTTGCGGAACAGCTTATGAGCAACAGCATAAGTGAAAAGTATGTAGTAAACCCAACCTACCATCTGACGTCGCACTGACGTGGACTGCTTTTTAAAAACCAAGATCTATCGATGTTTTTAATCATGCTCCTCCTTTGTAACATTCGAGCGGAACGTACTTATTCGAGCTTACGTTATTATTGGTCTGAGTGAGACAATTAGCTGTAAAGTTTAAAAGCTGTTCACTACAGGCTTCCCTTCTGGATGGCCTCATTATAATTTACCATGTTTATAAACGATCAGTCAGCTGTGTCTGTGTATTATTTTTATGTACTGTTTTTTTTTTGGCTCGCTTCATGCTCTTCAGTCACATATCCTAGTAGTTAGAACACACCATATAAGTGGAATTGCGTTTTTATTGAAATGTACTGATTGATGCATGTAGCGATTGCTTCGGCATTTGCGCGCGACGATCAGACTGATAGCCCTCGGTGGGCTGGCGAGATCCCAGTCATTGCAGCCTCTATCAATGAGAAGTAGATGCATTGTTTTGTATGCAAGATAAATATCGAAAGTCCTGATAATAAAAACGATTATATCGTTTGCACTGTTTTCGGCGGCGGCGATTATGACTCCATTTGAGCAGACCTGAGAAGAGTCCGGACCAAGCTCAAGGGTGCCAAAACTGAAGCACTTCTCGTCTGGAAGGCCAAGGTAGCTAGCTACAGGCATCTTCCAAAATGTCTCTCGCAGTCTTCACCTTATTGAAGTCACCATTATGAACAATTGAAACCCTGGATTTCGCGACCATACCAACGCAAAGCTGACTGCCATTGCACTTTGAGTGCATGCACAGTGACCGTGCTATGGGAACTGATGCCGTGGGTGCTGGGGGCACTGGATTTTCCAGGCCATGGGGATGCGAGCTGGATCTGTGGGGGTAGCGCTGGTGGGAAAATACATGGGATCTATTCTCAATGACTCCTGAATGTCCTTCTTCCAGATTCTTGGGGCAAGCTGGGGCCGGAACATGTTTTGAATATCACATATTCGCAACAGGAAACGGCTTGTTGCGATTATTGAGGTGGGAAGGTGCTGCAACTGCGACTGTCTGCTGTGATGTATGCCGCCTGTTCTTTGCTCCAAGTATAAGTCGTTATTTGTTCTGGTTCCATTGTGTTCAGTTAAACCACATCGTAATGATACTCCATCAAATTACTCCGTACAGCACTACAAACAATACAACTCTATCCATGACTAGCTTTCAACTGGAGATGCACGCTAAATACCAAGGCAGCAGCTGTAAAGGATGTATAGAGCCCACGCCGCATCTGCTGATGGACAGGGTCTTTGGCTGTTTGCAGTATTTGCAGTATCTGATTATATTCCTATTCATTTATATCTACCCTAGTTGTAGATCCTGGCAGAGAGACCAGGAATGATCTCGAGATCCTTCTGTGTGCGTACATAGTTGCCGTCCTTGTCGACCTCGTACCCGGGAAGTTTACGCTGCTGCTGGCTTTGGCGTGCCTTGACCCACTGCTGGGTGGTAAGGTGCTGGCCCAATTCAGTGAAGGCGTTGGTGGTGTAACCCAGCTTCTTCAGCAAGGGACTGTCTTCGTAGATGGGATCAAGAACGACCTGATTATTGGGACGTGCAAAGTAGAGCACACCCAGGCGATCAATACCGGCCTGGTCCTTGGGCGGTGCGTGCACGCGGTGGATGCTCGACTTGATGTAGCCGCCGGTCAGTGCAGTCAGGGCATCACATGTGTTGATAGTAATGGTACCATCCAGCGCGCGCACCCATTTCCACTGGCCCTCGGAGTTGAGAATCTGTAGGGCAGCAACCGGCTGGCAAAATAGCAGTGTGACACTGCCAAGGTCAGTATGACCTGGCGAATAGAGCTCGCCAACTTTCTCATTTTCCTCAGCACTACGAGCGGCATAGTGCATATAACGTAGGTGATCCTCGCCCTGCACGTCGTACTGGTGTTGGCGGACAAAGTAGTCCTCGTCGGGAAGCTCTAGAAGCAAAGCAAAGAGCTTGAGTAGCTTGACAATGACCTCTTCATGGCATTTTCTCTGGAAAGATTCAATCTCCTTGATGTGCTCCTGGAGAACTGCGGGTTGGGCGCGTGGGTGGTGGCCATCAAACTTGGGAATGTTGTAGACCTGGACGTTGTCCTTGATACCGTTACCCAAGATGCGGTGGCCGGCTGGGCGGTAGCCGTTGTACTCACCACGAGCCAAGTCTTCGGCGCTGTGGAACTCAAGTTTCTCTTCGAGGGGAAGGGCATAGAACTCTCGGCCGAGGGCAAACTGCTCGTCAATCTCGTTTTGGGAAATGTTAAAGTTTCTGACATAGAAGAAGCCGACGTTGTGCACAGCGTGTTCGAGCTGCTTCACAAGCTCGGCTTTGCCGTTGGGCTGCTCAAACAGGCTGAGGTCAAGAGTAACAAGCTCGGCCCAGTCGACTATACTGTTAGTAAAGACAAATGCTTTCAGCATCTGACCAACACTTACGCTTCTCCTTGGTATCCTTGACCTGCTCGTAACGTTCAATGAGCCCGGGCATTATGTGTGTAGTGTGGCAAAGGTAGGGGATTGTAGCAACCAAACTCTTGCGTGTTGGGATATTACTTTACTTGAGAATATTGGACGTTGTTGCTAGCGAAAGGAGGGAAGGTCTTTCTCTTAAATACGCCACTCAAGCTCTTTCTGGATCTGCAAGCAGCTTTTATTTGTCGGTGTTTGATAGTTAGTTGTCAGAAACTACCTAGACTTGAGAACGGTAGTAAGTGACTCCTGCCGGGCCCAGCTCGGCTATCAATCCTCATAGTTTCTCTTACTCTTGACCACTTCAAATTATATTTGATTTGATTTGATTGTATTCTGTATTGTGACTCTCATCCTTAGTGTATAGGACAACACATTTTTATATTTCTTCGCTGTAGTAAGCAGGTGCACTAGTGTTTCTAGGGAAAGAGAAAATCTTACCAGCTGGAACAGTGCTGGCCTTGATATCAGTAAGCCTAAGTAGCCAACACCGCATCTGGTACTGTTATCTCTTGCGTGATGTCGTCGACACCCTCTTTCGTGACCGCTTGTCAGTCACGTTTCCTCTTTTCTATTAGCGCCGCCCGTGTAAGTCGACCCCCGCTTTTTGCACTTCAGTGATTACCACATCCCCCGGTTTTTCTTATTTCCCCCTCGTAAAGTATCAGCTGATGACAGCACCTCATGTCAACAAGAGCACGCAATCGGATCTTATATCTCACCATTGGAACGTAACGATAGCCAGGCACACCGGATGAATAAACAGGAACTAGGAGGATTGATTACACGAGTCATGATGAGATAGCACGAGGTATGGAGGGCTAGAATGAGCCAATACCATAATGCATAGATCATAAAAAAATAGCCCTGAATGGAGACCGGGCTTTTAAAACGAGTTTTCGACTTTGATTATATTAGCTCTATCGAGTAAATATTGACAAAATATAATATTTGTACTAGGTAAAATGGTAGGACTGTAGCCCGGCATTCTATTGCCTTTGGATGTAGCACACTTCAGCTTGCACAATCAACACGACTTCCGCCACCAAGGTCCCATCCATCCATCTTGTATCGGGGTGTGCCACTTCCAGCTACTCCATAACGGTGACCATCCGTCCAGTGCAAAACCAACCAAAGAAGCCAGCACGCAATCCGAACTGCCTTCTGCCTCATCACCAACCCTCCATTGATCGGGCGCAATGCACCCCACCCTACGTTTGTTCCCTGGCAAGTTGTTGTTGACTCGCTGCCTGTCTCTCGCGATCTCTCGTTTCAACCATTTCCCGGCCTCGACGATGACTTGCTTACAGATCCTATGAGCTATCTTATTATGTACCTCTCCTCTAGTTCCGTCCTGTCCTATTTAAAGAGCCTCTCCATATTTTGTGCATTCAATTCCTATCTAGTGCTTCGTAACTTTTGGGCTCTGATTGGAGCATAATGACGGTAGATAGTTTGTATTTACACCGAGAGAGAGCTCTCTACTACATAGTTAAATCCCTGCCACATATATGTAAGTAGGTAAAGTAGTTGTCGGACGTCTTCTTTTCGCGCCTTCTGCTCCCTAGATACTGGCATGTACACTTTCTATAAGTTTATAAAGAGACAGTGTCGTAATGACAAATATTGCCAAATAGGATTGAGACTGTGGTATGGCGTGCATTTTAGCATAGTAGTCACCCCGGCCAAGTAGAGTAGTTTTCATTCGACATGCGACTTAAGACGCCTAGGAATATTTTGGACGCAGATTGTGGTGTACCGTGGAAGCTTGGTAAAAGTAGAAGTGTTATGCACAGCTTAACTGCCAATGCCAAAGGGCTTAAATATCTGACTCGTTGACAATAAAGTAGTGAGAACCGGCGACCTGAAACGTAAAAACTACGAGGCAAGTATACGTGGTGAAGGGCTGGGTGTCTAGACTGATAGATATATCAAATAACTACAACTATAGAAGCCACCAGAAGCCATACTAGCCAAGCAATATTTCAACCATGTGCTACTGCCCTGTCAATGTCCATTATTTATCTAACGATTCTCTACTACCCTCTACAAACTCACTCTTCGGCATCGCACATGCCTGTCTTCCTGTAAGACGTGATCGACATCCACTCTGAGCATATTGTAGATGGTGGTAGCCGCGTTCTAGTTTGGAGACAACCTAGTCTGCGTAAAGGATAAAATGTCCAGTGAGCCTGTCAATGAAACTCGCCGTCCTGTCTACATTAAGACTACGGCTCCTCAGATTGTTGCCTCGTTGTCTTGCCGTTTTCCCTCCATCTGATTCCACCAGCCTGCCCCCCCCTTTGCCGCCATGTCTGGGATCGAGAAAAAGAGGCTTGGTCTCATCGGCCTCTTCAAGGAGGTATTCAACTGGTACCCAGCCGAGTATCCCGCTGCCGAGCGCAGACTGCTCTTCAAGCTCGATGTGTCCATTTTAGTCTTTGCCTGTCTTTGCTGTAAGCCATCTATGACCGCAATACTTACGACAACAGCTTGCTAACTCTTTAGTTTTTGTGAAGTTCTTAGGTAAGAAACGGTGTCTTCAAAAGTATTTCAACACAGCTGACCCCCAAGATCAAACAAACATAAGCAATGCCTACACCTCGGGTATGCAGGAGGACTTCAGCCTCTACGGAAACCAGCTCAACTACCTTAATGTCTGTTACTATACTGCCTATGTTGTCTTTCAGGTTCCTGGCCTGCTCCTCATGTCTCGCCCGAAGCTTGCGCGCTGGCTCTTGCCCACCCTCGAGGTCCTTTGGGGTATTGTAACCTTTGTGCACAGCCGCGCTACCAATATTAACCAGATTTACGCCCTGCGGTTTCTTGTTGGCATGCTCGAGGCTCCAGTGTTTGCGGGAACACACTTTATCCTGGGCTCCTGGTACGGTGGTCACGAACTGTTTAAGCGCGCTGGCACCTGGTTTGTATGCAACGCTCTCGGCTCCATGGTTAGCGGTTACCTTCAAGCCGCCGCCTACACAAACTTGTCAGGCGTTGGTGGTATGGCTGGTTGGCGCTGGCTCTTTGTTATTGACGGCATCTTCACTATCCCTGTTGCTTTCTTGGGGTACGCCATCTTTCCAGGTGTGCCTGACTCACCGCGACCCTTCCACTTGAGTGCTGAGGATATTGCTCTTGCAAAAGAACGTCTTGTGCGTTTTAAAGTACGCCGCCCTGGCCCACTTACAGTCGATGTGTTCAAACGCACTATCAAGCGCTGGCACATTTGGGTGTTTGTTTTCTGCTATATTTGCATGATCTGCTCTTCTTACCCACTGAGCTACATGAATCTATGGCTCAAGTCGGAACACTACTCTGTTGTCCAGATCAACAAGCTGCCCACGGTCGTTTATGGCATCAACATTGTCGCGTCATGGCTTGGCACTACACTCGCAGCGATTTACCCGTCATGGATTATTTATACCGTTGTTGAGACATGCTGTATCTTCTCGACTATCTGCATGATTATTTGGGATATACCTACTGGCCTCAAGTTCTTTGCTTGGTATCTTTACGGCGTCGCTGGATGTGCTTCACCTATTCTCTACTCGGCTGTCAACACCATCGTTAGAGACGACTCGGAAGAACGCGCCCTGATTCTAGGATCTATGATGACGTTTGGCTACTCCTTCAACATTTGGGTGCCGCTGCTCGTGTTTCCCACAGCCGGCTACTATGGTGCCCCTCGTTGGCGTCGCGGCTGGCCCTTCATCCTGGCCTTTTTCTTTTTTCTCTGGGCCGGTTTCGTTACGTCTATCTGGTTGCACCGCCGTGACCAGCGGAAGATGGCAGCCCAGGCTGTCGTTGAGAATGAGAGCGAGGGATCATCAGCCGACGGCGAGGCAGCCGTTGTCACTGTTGAGGAACCCAAAGTGTGATTAAGCTTTAGATGTCTGCCCTAATCAAGCATTAAGTATCAATAACGAGTAAAATATCACCGCCATGTGTGCACCTATTTGTCAATGTGCATGATAACTATGCATTTAAACCGTAAACACCTATTCTACAAATAGCAAAACAATTAGAAGATGGAGGAAAGAACAATACCGGCGGATCTAAATAAGAGACCACCCAGCTACCCAGATTGTACAACAAAAAGGACGAGATGTAAACAAGCCACTAGGAAACATGGACGAAAGCACGCTTGCGCCGGCTATTGTCCTCGGCTGCCACCTCCTCCTCCCACGACTCGTCAACATATGTCTTGATGCTCATGTCCGCAACTTGTGCGCCGACAACACGCAGAGCCGCCATATTGTGGCCCATCTGGTTCTTCTGCGACTGTAGCGCACCCCGGATGCTCGCCCGTAGATCGTCCAGCATTTCCCGCATCGTCCGATTGGCTACAATCTGCCGGTGATGGGTCTTGAGCATGAAAAACAGCACACGGCAAGTCAGCGGCATGTTCATCAGCTTCTGTGCGAAACGATCCAAGAAAATAAACAGCGCAGGTACCTGAACAAACGGTAGAACTAAAAGGGCATCGTGCAGAGCCGCTGCTGGAATCTTGTTGATCACGCTCATCACGTATTGCTCAGCACTAATGTTGCCGAGTGCCATAAAGACAATGTGGCGCTGCGGCGGTGCAATTACGGCAGCAACTGCCGGCGTGGCTTCGCCTCCCGCAACAGCAGCAGAAGCAGTGGCAGCCGCTCTCAGCTTAGCCTCTTCGTACTCTTTGAGGAGATTAAGATCGGCCAAACCCAGCTCCAGAGCCTCGGCAATCCGCTCACCGGCCATCAATGTCTCAACTGTCTGCTTCGAGGCAGCGCCGACTTGACCCGGCTGGCCGTCAGCGTCACGGTCCTCAGGATCAGCATCCTCGTCACGGTCCAGCGACGTCGTAAGTGTGCTCTCGTACAGTGCCTCAATCTCGCGCTCGCGCTCCTCTTCCAGGAAAATCTGCTCATCTGTTTCATCCCAAACGCGAATGCTCTTGTCATGCGACGCCGTGACCAGGAAGGTACCACCGTGACTGACAGCCATTGCCCAGATCTCTCCAAAGTGGCCATCAAGACGCTGAATCTGCTCGAACTTGTCGGCATCCCAGTACTTGACAGCTCGGTCCTTGCCACAGCTGAAGAAGTGGTGACCATTGCCGTCCTGGTTGTGCGGCACAAATGCCACTTGAAGAATACTATCTTGGTGGGCAAACAATGATTTGTGGCAGTCACCAAAGTCCAGACCCCAAATCTTGACGTTCTTGTCGGCTGAGCTTGTCACGATGAGCTTGCTGTCCCATGAAATGTCCATGCTTAGCACAGGGAGTTTGTGGCCATAGAGATTGAGGTACAGCTTAAGCGAGTCTGTAAAGAACACCTTGACAGTGTTGTCTAGTAACGCAACGGCCAGCAGCTTGGCGTCGGGTGAGAAACGCAGGCTCAAAACATCATCGCTGACCTTGAGCAATTTGGTTTGAACCAACTTGAGCTTGGGCATCGTGCGCGTAGTGCCTAGAACGGGCTCTTGCACGATACGGAAGTCCCAAAACTTAACCGACTTATCGGCACTGCCAGTAACGACCGACCGACCGTCAGGGTGCACGTGGAGTGACCAGATAGCCGCGTCATGCGCACCCTCCACAGTCTCGAGAAGCGCAGCCGAAGCCACGTCGAACAGTTCAAGCGAGCCTGTCTTGGTGCCGACGAGCACAACTTTGTCACCAGGCAGAAAGCTACAGCACAGAGCGTAACCACACTCAAAAGTGCGAATGCACGACTGTGTGCGCACATTCCAGATTTTGAGGTTGCCATTAGCAGCAGTCGCCAGCATCTTGTCGTCAGAGCTCAGCGAGATGGAGCGAATATCTGTGCGGTGGCCGGGCAGCTCGACAGCAAGTGAACGGCCATACTCGGGCGCTTCCTCCTTGTCCTTCTTCGCCTGCTTGGACACGCGGTCTTTCTTTGTCGAGATCGTGTACATCTCCAAGAGGTTGTTGGTCGTGCCCACAAGCATGTGCAGATCCTTCTTGCCTTTGCCCGAGCTTGCTGAAGCCCAGTCCACTGATCGCACCTTGCCTGCCGTCCGCACAATGACATGCTGCACAAAGATCTCGCCGACATCAGCCTGTGCAGTGTCGATTGTCGATTCATCTTCATCCTCGTTCATCTCAATGTCGCCGTTCTTTGTCTTGTCTTTGACATCCTTGGCAGCAGCAGCAAGGCGCTCCCGCCGGCGGCGGCGCTTACGAGCTAACGCTTTTTTAATCTCGGCATCGGACCGTATCCGCCAAATTTCCACCGACTTCTCAACACCATGCACAGCAAAGAAGTCCTGTTTCGGGTGGAAGAGGATTTCCACTGTACGGTCCTTTCCTTGCCGGTGGAGTGTGCCGCGCGAGATGAGGTATGATTTTGTCGCTGCTGTCGAGTCTGCAGTTGCAATTGTACTGATGACACCGCTAGTGATGGTGTCTACCTGTTGTGCCGATGCCGCGAGGCCAGCCGCATCAATTGTCCACACCTGCAGCTCGCCGTCGTTGCCGGCCGTGATGCAGCCGGACAGATCGCCCGATACGCCTAGCGCCCAACACTCGCCATTGGTCTGTGCAACGTGCGTCTCAATGCAGTGCCGGGACGACAGGTCCCACAGCTTGATAAGGGCGTCCTTGGACGTCGTGATTAGAAAGCCATCACCGGCAGCACCGGCTGTCACAGCCTCACCGTCCTCACCCTCCTCCACCTGGGGTGTTGGCTCGGCAAAGTAAAGTCCAGTAATCTGATCTTTGTGGCCGCGCAGCTTGAATAGGCCCGTCTCGGCAACAAGGTCCCAGATGATGACGTCTGTGTCCTTGGAGCCACTGGCAAGGCGCACACCAGCCGCGTCAAAAGCGAGATATGTCACGGCTGAGCGGTGACCGTTGAAGCTGACCATGACTGTAGCCATTCTGGCATCCCACAGACGCACACTTCCGTCCTCATAGCCAACAGCCACAACGTCCTTGTCGATTTGACTGGCTGCGATGGCAGTGACCTGAGCCTTGTTCTTCTCGTCGTGCCAGCGGTTCAGCTGCTCGCCCTTCTTAATGTCCCAGACTAGAACATCTTCGTTAGCAGCAACGAGCGCATGGCCAGAGCCGGTAGCTGTTGTCGAGTTGTTGAAGTAAGAGGTGGTCGAGCTGGGGGCCCAGACGAGGTTCGAGGTGCTCGAGGCGACGACGCCAAAGGACCGCGCCTGTTGAAATTTTCTGGTAGTATATCAGTAAAATGGGCTTTGTATGAATGTGTAAGAGTAGTTTCACCTACAGATACGACTTGACCATCGTTGTGAGGGCGGTTATGCGTCGTGGTGCAGCAATTCGTTGGTATGTTGACTCGAGAACGCCTCGCAGAAGTTTTCCAACTGATGTCTTTTATTCTTTAGTCTTTGCTCCTGCCTTTCGCAAACAACTTTTTTTGGCCGATAAGATAAGGAGCCGTTAGCGCCACAGCCGGGCCAATTCTGCCAGTTCTATGGCCATGTACCTTTGTACTGCATCCACTATGATTTTATGGAATTGTGCACGAGGGGTCATCACGTGCACAGTCAGTTAATGCGAAAGATTGTTGCCATCGAAGCCATTGACGCTATGGGCCCCCGCCTTACATAATGGGCTACAGCACCGCCACTGCCGTCAGTTGACGACACAAAGGAGCATCTTTATGCGTCTGCCTTCCGATGTTGTCTGTTGCTCCCTGCCCCAAACCACAGCCACCACACAATCTATCCCAACCACCAGCTGCAGCATCAGGAATTGGTTGCCAGTAAGCCCGTTTCTGCAGCAGTGTCACCGTCTCTTATCGACTGCTACCTCTCGAACCCCCTTTCCGTCATCTAGCTAGCTCCAGCTTCTATCTTCGAGAGCTCCCTCCTTCATCCACCCCCTACACTATTTGCATCAACTACACCAATATCCGTCACGATGTTGTTGCTCGACTACCAGAACGTACTTATCCAGAATGTACTGACGGAGCGCTTTTCCGGGTAAGCATTTTGACAAGTTGATAGTGACAACACAAAGCTAACTCGGTAGTGCCGCCCCTGTATCCATCGATCAGACAGTCTCTGATTTCGACGGCGTTCTCTTCCACATTTCGACTCCAGAGACGAAGACCAAGATCCAGGTTTCGATTCTTCTGCGCTGTTACGAAGATCTTGTCAAGTACGGTGCCCAGGATGTGCTGCACCGCGAGTACGGCCCGTACATTGTCGACCCAGAGCCGGGCTATCAGTTTTCGATTGTCGTCGATCTCGAGCAGCTGCCCGCCGAGGCTGAGGAGCGCGAGGCTCTCGTGCGCAATATTTCCCTTCTGAAACGAAACATGATGGCCGCGCCCTTTGAGGCGGCATTTGCTGAGTACTACAAGTTGAAAGAGGCGGCGTCGCAGTACACTTCGGAGGAAGCACCGCAGGGCGTGCGCGAAGGTGGCGAGGTCATGGCCATTCACTACCGCGAAGAGGAGGCCATCTATGTCAAGGCCAGCCACGACCGTGTCACTGTTATTTTCAGCACCGTGTTCCGTGAGGAGACGGATCGTGTATTTGGCAAGGTGTTTATCCAGGAGTTTGTGGACGCTCGGCGGCGCGCTATTCAAAATGCACCGCAGGTTTTGTTCCGGAACGACCCGCCACTAGAGCTGCAGAATGTCCCGGGCGTTTCGCAGTCGGGCAACGGCGAGATTGGCTATGTGACGTTTGTGCTGTTCCCTCGCCACCTCACGCCCCAGCGGATGCCTGAGGTAATTTCGCATATTCAGACCTTCCGCGACTACTTCCACTACCACATCAAGGCATCCAAGGCGTACATTCACTCTCGGATGCGGAGGCGGACAGCTGATTTCCTGCAGGGTAAGCTTGACTTTAAAGTGACAGAAACTGGGACAAATGCTAATGACTGTAGTTCTGCGGAGAGCCCGTCCGGACAGCGAGGAGAAGGAGCGCAAGACGGCCAGCGGTCGCACGTTCAAGGCTCAGGGCTAAAGGGTGTCTTTACTCGGGTATACTTAAGGCCTTGGTGGAAGACTCCCGTCAATTTATCGGGGCCTTGTCTGTGCAAGCTCATCTGAGCCAGCCGATGTCATGTGTTATTCGCCAACCGTCATCCATGTGTAAACTGCGTCAGAGAAGGGGATAGTCCCGTCGGGCTGCTGTATGTGCTTTGTATTATGAAAACAGCTTTGCAATATTTAATTTGTTCATATGAATATGTACGCTCCAATATGTGCTTATGTAAGCGCACATATGTAGTCGCCTAGTTCGAATCCTACGCGGCCAAGACGGGCGAATCCGCATCTTTGAACTCACAGTAAAACCCTGCTCTGGTCAGTTGGTTCGATAATGTGCTTGCATTTGGACATACAAACTGAAGGAAGGTAAAAAGAACGTCAAATAGTGCCAAATGGCCTTTTGCATACTGTAGTGTGGCTGCCAATTTTAGCTGCAAAGTCCAAAATGTCGGTGGCGGGTCTTCCTGTTTCTTCCCGCAATTGCGATTTCCAACGGCTATACCACCCGTAGGCTCAGTTGCAATATGCAGGCGGATGAACGCTGCATCAAGATAAGCGATAGCGGTAAACCGAAAATTTGTCAGAGCCCTCGTTCTTCACCTCGTTCCGCGCCTTGACCACTTCGTCGATTCTACATTCCTCGGTCTGCGTTCTATCGCCGCATCCCCGCCGTCTTCTTATCGCCACCCCTCCAACATCACACCTCGGCCTACTTCTCTACTACTGCCAATCGCTATCAACGGCCTTTCTCCAGTCTCAAAGACCCAAAAGACCCCGCGGCCAGCCTGTACCTCACCATGGCATGGCCTAGCTGGCTCGGCCGGCAAGCCGATAAAGAGGCCGAGGCGGCAGCACAAGCGGCAGCAGCAAAGGCGGCAGCAGAGGCCGCCGCTGCAGAAGAGGCCGCCCAGAGATCAAGCACATTCGGATCCATCTCCAGCTTTCTCGGCATCCGATCCTCCCCTTCGACACCGCCTGGCGTAGCGTGGGACAGCTCGCTCAACGAAACAAACTGGCAACATTATACCGAGCCACAGGCATGGCTGCCACCGGTTCTAGCTGTTACTGCAGCACTGGGGTTTTCTGCCTTTTACCGCTCGTACCTGCGGCGCATCCCAGGAACCAACCATATCCAACCGCGTTTTTTCCGGCGACGGAGTCTGTTGGGTAAAGTCACTAGTGTTGGTGACGGTGATAATTTTCACTTCTACCACACACCTGGCGGCCGGTTTGCTGGCTGGGGCTGGCTGCGAAAAGTACCAGCCTATCGCAAGGAGCTCAAGGGTAAAACTGTAAGTGTGTTATTACATGTGGTTTCTTAGTCCGAGCATCTTTTGGCTTGCCAGTCGGACCAGAGTCAATCTATCGTGTGCCGGCAGGCGAGCCGGGTAACGTTGAAAACGGATGATGTGCACCCAGTCATCAACAGAGCCAGTGGTGATCACGCCTAAACACAATAGCACCAATCATAGTTATCAGACTAACCTATTATCACAGATCCCCGTACGTATTGCTGGTGTTGATGCACCTGAGGGAGCTCACTTTGGCCGCCCGGCTCAGCCCTATTCGGGTGAGGCCCTAGAGTTTTTGACTCATTATATCCTTGGACGCCGTGTGCGTGCATACCTGTACCGCCGTGACCAGTACGACCGCGTTGTCGCACGCGTTGTTGTGCGCCGGTTTTGGTTCTTTAAGCGTGACGTCGGTATCGAGATGCTCAAACGTGGCCTAGCAACTTGCTACGAGGCTAAAACGGGCGCCGAGTTTGGCGGCCGCGAGACGGAGTACCGTATTGCCGAAGCCAAGGCCAAGGCCCGCAGAAAGGGCATGTGGTCCGGCAAGCCGGGGCGCGCGAACGAAACGGCGACGGCCAGCAGTGGGTTGAAGTCAGGTGAAGTCGAGACACCGCGCGAGTACAAGACGCGGATGGCGTCTATGGACACGGCCACCACATCAACTTCTACAGTAGCTACACCAGCCGCCGCGACACCAAAATCACCAACAACACCTACAACACCACCACATAAGCCGGCCCAGGCTGCATCACATTCACCCGCAGCCGTTGAGCATTCGCAAATAAAAAAGTAGTTTGTTGATGCGGCATCCGCGTGGAGGTGTAGCACTCTGCTAAAGAAAAAAAAAACTTATTTGCTTCTCGCGCCGTCTCCCACCCCCCAACTCTCTTCTCGCTCGATCTACTTTTCATCTTTACATCTGATCCAGCGCATCGCACACGCAGCCATGTGTTTCTTTACGTTCTACACGTTTCATGTCTCTTCTATCATTCTGCTTCTCTTTCTATTTGTTTTATTGCTTTTTTTTGGTTTGGATATCGAGGTGTTCTCCATGCGTTCTTACGTGACTGTTTGGTCATGCGTGTCCGCACACTCTCTCACTTTGCGCATATATCCAGTTCTGTTCTATTACTCTGATCTGCTACTTTATATTCTAACCATATCCATCACATAATTAGATGGTGCTCTTTGATAAGTGTGCATATTTATGCTTTTACTCCAGTCTTTAATTGACCTCTGTAATACACATCTGCTTCGTGAACACTCATATAAATTGTTTACTGTGCTGGATAACTAATTTAGTTGCATATAAGGTGGATGCTAATATCAATATCAAGAACACACAAGCCATGACTGAAAGGCATTGAAAAATACTAACGACCATCTAACATCTCCGGGGTAGTGGAGTATGATCAACACCGCGAACCTGTAATTGTCGAGACTGGCTTTGGTTCGGCGATCAATCAGTATTTGAGAACAACAACATTAAAAAACAGTCATCAAAACAAGTTTGATGAAAGATAAAATAAAGAGAAGACGGAACGATAGCTTTGTGATATAACAAAACTCTGTATGATTTTTAGGAAGCCGTCTATTTAATTCTTTTGTAGCCTACACTTTACATGCTTTCGTAGCAGAAGCATAGACGCCCGGGCTCCCTATAAGTGCCTTTGCTATATTGAATGCTTAAAAGGCGGCGTGATAATGGACGTTGCGAGGCTTTATGGATTGACTTCAGATACGGAGATGAAGTAATTACTATGTATTGAGGTATGGAGGTAAAAAAGCAGCGGGTATGATTCATGGTTGTGCACCGCGAAGCCGGCGGAGCAGTACGAAGATGATTCCACCACTTAACATGCCGGCTTGAGAATACCAAAGTACCGAATATTACTAGCTACTGTTGCTTAGTCGTATAGTGTGCTGATACGTTTATATTAGCACGGGTATTAAAATGATTTACGGAGAAAATAGTACCGCAAAAGATGCTTAGACGGTGATCATAACAACGTGCCCTGTGCTTCGTTTAGGGCTATGATTGTACATTGTAAATTAATTTGCTGAAGTATGTTATCATATGTAATTACAGGAATCCCGCTAAAGAGTTACAGGAATGGAGGGACACCTGGCCAAACGTGACGGAGGATATACTGGTGATAGTCGGCTGACGTCAATAGTCAACAACAACAAAGCGGGCGTGATGACTGGAATGCGGTTTGATGAACTGGTACATTCTGATGCCACCAGGACGAGATTTATTATCTCCTTGTTTTAGTATTCTCACTCTTTGGACTGGAATGCACTGCAAATTTTGGAACCCTAAAAGGCGTTTGATTCTCAAGTGAGACTTTGCGAAAAAGAAGAAGAAAAAAAAACCCGCTCGGCAACTGTGATACGACGGCAAGGGGCCAGCCGCTTCGAGAACTGACCTCGACGCAACACTGAGTCCCTGCGTCAGACGTCGCAGCCCCAAGGTTTGCCTGCATATTTGAAGACTAAACTCTGTATTATGTTCATCGTAAGCTCAAAGAATAAGAAAGAGCATGGAAGGGACGAGCCAACTAAAAATACCAGCAACATAAAAAACTTGTAATATATATTGGATATGCTGGCATCTCGAACAATGTACTTGTCAACCTCGCTTCTACCCTTTGCACTCTATTAAGCATAATCAGCCCGTGACTTTCGGTTGGCTATGTAGCAATTGTTTAAATCCAACCCTCTGTTACGCAGTCGACACAGCGATATCTTAAGATACAATCACTACAGCCCCTGATTGACCCTGTCTCTGGTTTCGAGCAGCCATCTCTGACGTGGAAAAGAAGCATCTGCTATAAAACACTTCAGCTTAATTGTTTTGTATGTGCCATCCCATAGAAACCGATAACTCAGTAAGATGGAAAACTGGCTTTCAGAAGCAAAAGAATCCGACCGTCGTTTTTGTTCGCTCCGAAGCCGATATCAAGGGCCATATTGTAGAGCACATCTCGCAATCAATATAGAGTATAACCCCTTGCCTTCACCTGCACCTGCCATCCCTTGCTGTGTATGTAATATGAATGTTGAAGTTTCCTTCCATATCCTTTTCTAGCCTTTCTAATTATGTACATTTTTTTAATACATTATATCATGTCTTGTTCTTGTCTTTTCTATACATATGCATCCTACATTACGCTGCATGCGCACACATAAATACACGTTGTATAGGTAGAGCTTAGGACTATGCTAACTTGCCGACTCGTTAACCCCAGACATGTTCTGACGTCTGTAAGCACGGCGTCAGATTACAGTAGACCAAAATAATAAGCAGACGACCGGCGCACGAAGCATCCGAACTTACTGACGCAACTTGGTGAGACTAGGAGCTATATACCATATCTCAACGAGATAGATCGCGTGGTAAAACATATGTACTTTGATGTACAAGTATGTCTTGTGCCATGCGATACAGCACCCCAACCTCTTAGTTGGCCTGGCATTACATCGATGATCGACCAGACAACTTCAGACAGCTTACGCCGTATCAGAGAACTGACTACTATTGTACTCTGCTCGAGCCACTGACCGTTACCTATAGCACTTTGTGATATTAATGATATTATGTACTATTACAACGGGCGTATAAAATATGTCTGTCGTGCATCGTTCGAGAAACGCTGTGTTTCCCATTGGTATCCCCATCATCTTCTATTCTTTATTGCCTGTGTCTTTCATCGTTGTTACCTTTATCTGGGTGAGGCATTCTCTTAATTCAGTTACACAGCAGATGCCGACCACTCGTCTTCCCGCCACCCCAATTTCGCTTCTGTACTCATATCTCACTTCTTATTACGGCTTCGATGGCTTCTGCGTAGCAGGTTTTGTCACAATACAGCTCTACAGTCGTACCGCGGCCACTGCATCGTGACACTGTAAACACCAGCCATATAAGATACAAGCAAGACAGAGATCGATTTACGGTGTAATTAATACGTTATGGTATTATCATGTGCTGACGACTTCGCCCATGCTCCGTATTTACCCTACTTATACCTCCGTTTTCCATTTTCCAATCCAATAAAAGCACATGATAGGCCGTTCTCATGTGCAGCACCATCGCGCCTTCTATTCTAGGGGACCTCTCCCTCTCTCTTCTTTCCAATTCCGGTTTAGCGACAGGTACAGCTGCTGAATATCGCCATGTGATTGGCACTAGAGGAAAAATAAAAAAGGGCCCTGGTTGAGACAGGGATTGGCTGGACCAACCCGAGACAGTAGCGTCTCCGTTTTGCAACGCTTTTGCTAGTATCTAAAAAACGGAGCCCCATTCCACTTATCTTATTTCCCTTTATTTATTTACATTTATTTATGTACTGCTAATTTTATTCACCCGGGTTTCCTGCGTCGCGCATCACTGCCCCGATCCCCCCCAATTTCCCTTGCGCTGCTCTTGACTCCTCTTCATTGCGCATCCCGTTCGTGTACACTACCTTACAAGCTTGTACTCCGTACATAGTAATAGTACTTGGTATCTTATTCACAGTCTGCTTTATATCGTCACTTCCTTGATCGTTCGTTGCGACGAAGGCAAAAGGCAAGAGCGACCGAGTGCACCTTCCATATTTGCCTACGTAGCATGTGCCCCTTAACTCTTTCCTCAAACCTCCACACCGCGTCAACTTCTGGTCGCTCCTTCCTGGTTACTCAATTTGAGACCTATTCACTTCGTTTCCTCTTTACTTTTCCCACCCACCTCCTTCTTCTCTACATAGTAACCATTCTTCCCACTCTCTGGGCTTCCTCTCTGCACCACAATCACCTTTTGAGGTTTGCCTCATCTACCATACCTCGAAATCAATCATTCTTCCAGCCTCAAATACACAACCTCACCGTCTACTGACACACTGACCTCTTGACCCAAACATCATCGACAGTCGAGAGCTATTTACCTTTTCAGGGCCGATGTAACGCTACTGTTCCATTCCACACGTCTCCTTGCCTCTTTCTGCTCCCGTTTCCCACGATTTTCGACTTCCACCCTCGTCAAGATCCACTCGTCTCTCGCTGCCTTTCCATCCTCTGTCCTCTGTCACTGGCCCGCAGTCTTCCCTCCTCCTCTTCCTCGTTTCCACTTCCTTGCCAATTTCCTTTTTCTCTCTGGCGCTCCGTATCTCTCTCGCTGTCTCTGACTGGTCTCTCTTCCTCATTGTCTCTCCTGTCTCTCCTGTCTCTGTCTCTGTCTAGATTGCCTTTGCAATCTTCAGTCAATCCCTTCAACCACCGCTATTCAGCCACTGTTTCTTCGCTCTTTTCTTTCCATCTTCGTCTGACCTTACTTTCATATTTTTTTCTCTCGACTTTCTTTCATTTCTCCTCTAATTTTCTCTTCTTCGCCTTCCTTTTGAGTGCCTCTTGCACCGCGCCTATCTTTTTGTTCCCCAAACTTCCAACGTACACTTCAGCCTACTCAATTTCGAGCCAGTCTCGACTCTTCCGACTGACTCGCCCTTTGTTTCTCACCAACAGCATCGCTCGTTATCTCTGTCTCGAATCGCCGCACTCCCAGCCCTTCCATCATCATTTGATTTCTTACAGAGGAATAGGCAGAGGCAACCTGGTGTCTCATCCGTCGCCTGGACGTAACGACCCTCGACCAGCCACCACCTCGTGCATTTGATAAACGCCTCACATCAAAACTGACTGTACTTCCCTTCGCAGTCTCATTTTTGTCACTCAGCTATCGATTATGTCTTCGTAACGAACTCGTCTCGACGATCCCACACCCTAATCTCCAACATCGCGACGCGATCGACCAGATATCTAGACATCTAATGACACTCGACGACATCACTACACCCTTGCACACTTATACCACCGACAGTATGCGAATATCATCAAGGCGGCGCTCAGGTGCCGTCACTGGCAACAGCTCCAGGTGCCGTCGGACCTCTTCATCCTCCCTCATCTCCACCAAGTCTGGTACGACGGCATCCATCCTCGCTTTCGCTGCCATGGCATCTTCACCAGCAAGCGCGTTCAATTTCACGCCCGTATCATCCGCCAACCTCGACCTCAGCAGCCTGGGAAGCATTGGCATTGCCGGTAACTTCACTGGTGTTTCGCTCTTCCAGTTCGAGGAGCAGAGCCAGAACTCCTTTGCCGCGAATGGCAGCGAGGGCCTCCTGGCACGCCTTCCCAACAGCGCCTTTGCAAATGTCCTGACAACAGACGCATCTATCATGTCTATGTGCTCCTTCAGCCCGGATAACGGCACTGATGTCAGTGTTGTACTTGGCGGCAACTTTACGAGCCTTGGCAGCCAGGAAGCAACCGGCATTGCTTTTTTCAACACCAATACGTCTGTTGTCACCCCTATGCCTGGCCTCTCTGGTCAGGTCAATGCTGTCTTATGCGACGCAGACACCAACTCAATCTTTGTCGGCGGTAATTTCATCGGCCTCAACTCGACCAATGCCATTCGCTGGGAAGGCAGCTCTGGATGGATAGCTCTGCCCTTTGCTGGCTTCAACGGGCCTGTTAACTCCATTGCTAAAGCCTCCAACGGCAACATTATCTTTGGCGGTAGTTTCACCGGACTTGGTAACGCAAGCACACCCACCGAACAGGATGAGCAAATAATCAACATTGGCTCAGCCAACATCACCGCTACCGGTTCTTCCACGACAACTGGCTTCTCGGACCCTTCCAACATCGTCTGCAAGACTAACGATACAGACGGCCAGGGCGAGACCTGGCTTCTTGCAGACAATACTCCCGGAAGCTGGGAGGCATCGTTTGGCTTCGGTTTTCAGCCCAGCAAATTGCGCCTGTGGAACACCCACCAGGATGGTCGTGGTACTAAGACCTTCCGCTTCACGGCCCTTCCTCTTGGCGGCATCATGAACTTCACCTATATCGACCCCTCTAGTGGCTCCAATGTCACCTGCACCAGCGAGTGCCCCTTGGCTAATAGCACAAGTGACGGCTACCAGGACTTCCACTTTGTCAACAACGTCGGCATGAACGCCTTCCGCGTCGACATTTCTGACTGGTACGGCTTGGGTGGTGGCCTGGACGGTATCGAGCTCTTCGAAAACGACATATTTGCCTACGCCATCAACGGGTTTAACGAGCCGACATGTGTAGTTTCGGCTTCCGAGGTCTCGACCTCGTCAAAGACGGGCCCTTGGACTGTGTCACCTTCATTATCGAGCAGCTCCGAATACCTCACTGCTCAGCTCTCGTCGCCCATTTCCGCTTCTGATGCAACTGTCGTTTTTTCTCCTGATATACGCCAGTCAGGCAATTACACGGTCAACATTTACACTCCCGGATGCATTCAGGATGACACTTGCTCAACACGCGGCCAGGTTAATATCACGGTCTCGATGGGCGAAGGCCAAGAACCGACATCGGTGCAGCTGTACCAGACAAACAATTATGACAAGTACGACCAGATATATTTTGGCTCAGTCGATGAGCACTCTGGCTCGTTCCGTCCGACTGTGACTCTGACCCCATTGAGCGGCCAGAATCTTGACAACCTTACCATTGTTGCCCAGCGTGTTGGCTTCACGCTGCTCAACTCGACCGGCGGCCTGAACGGCCTGTACGAGTACGACCCCTCTCAAACGACTGTCAACACCAGCGACTTTTCCTCATCTACCTTTGATACGCTGGGCTCGGACTTTGCATCGTCCTCGGTTGTGACTGCACTCGCAACTGGAGGTGATATTACCTACATTGCAGGCAACTTTACCTCGACCGCTGCCAACAACATCGTGTCCGTCAATGCTCAAAACTCGTCTGTCAACACGCTCTCAGCCAGCCTCAACCGCGGCGTTGCCTCCATGATCCTCAACGGCACCAAGCTCTTTGTTGGTGGTACATTTACCGCTACCGAGGACGGCAGTGTGACAGAACTCAACCGCGTTGCTGTCTACGACACATCGGCAAACACATGGAGTCCCCTCGGCGCTGGTGTCGATGGCCCTGTAGCCAAGGTTGTGGCAATGACGATGAATATCACAAGCAAGACACCCGAGTTTGTGGTTGCCTTGACTGGTAGCTTCAGTTCGCTGCTCGCCTACAATGATAATGCAGCTGTGCCTGTCGATGGGTTTGCAATTTGGGCTCCTTCGCAGAAGAGCTGGCTGCAGCAGGTGAACAGTACCGTGGCTTCTGTTGGTGGTGTTCTTCTGTCATCTCTTCTGAACGCGCCTGGTGTTGACGGTGCTCTTTACGGTGGCTCCCTCTCTTACTCTCAGGTCGGCGCTAACGGCGCAGTCACACTATCCGATGCTGGTGTGGGCTCTTTTGATGTTGATGTTTTACCTTCGGCCACAACCACCGCCTCTGCCGCCTCTACCACTACAACTGCCGCTTCCACCAAGGTTAAACGCGACACCCTCGCAGGCAGCTCCATCGCTGGTGTGGTCACCGGTTTCTTTGACACTGCTAGCAGCCGCAACAAGACGATTCTTGCTGGCCACTTTACCGCTAACACAACATCCGGTTCGCTGGTCCAAAATCTGCTGATCATTGACAACAAAAACGATGCTGCCGTTACGGGCATCGACTCGGGCCACTCTGTTATTGACGAGAGCTCGACCTTTACGGCATTGGCAGTGACTGGCGATACCCTTTTCGCAGGTGGCAATGTTACTGGTACCATCAACGGCAACACGATAAACGGTATCGTGTCGTACAACATTGCAAGCGATAACTTCAATACCCAGCCCCCCTCACTGAATGGTGGCAACGGCACTGTGACGTCGATTCAGATCCGCCCCAGCACTGGTGACGTGTATGTTGGCGGTACGTTTGCGACCGCGGGGTCGCTGGGCTGCCCTGGTGTCTGCCTATTTAGCACATCAGCTGGCCAGTGGGATCGTCCCGGCACGAATTTGGGTACGAGCACTGTCAATACGATGCTCTGGACGACAAGTTCGACCCTCGTTGCCGGAGGCAGTCTGATTGTCAACAACACGGTGACGACTGTGCTTGCCCAGTACTACGCTAGCATCCAGGTCTGGGATACCTTTACTGGTGGTACTGATGCCATCCCGGGCCCTGTGAATATTCTATCTCTGGGCTCGAGTGACGGTAGCCAGCTTTGGATCTCGGGTACTGCGACTAATGGTTCGCTCTACCTGATGAAGTACGATGGCAAGACATGGACTGATGCGTTTGGCGCGAGTGGGACTTCGCTAGGGTCGGGTACAAACATCCGTAGCCTGCAGGTGTTCTCGTTGACGTCCAACCATGGCTCGACTACTCTGCTAGACGATAGTCAGATCCTGATGCTTACAGGTAACATTGTGATCCCCGGTTTCGGCACGGCATCAGCGGCTGTGTTTGACGGCAAGACTTTTGTTCCATATGCACTTACCTCGACGAACGCAAACGACAACAGCGGCAGCATTGCCAGCATTTTTGTCGAGAATAGCGACTTCTTTACGAAGAGCAATGGTAAGCACCTGCCGCTCGTGGCAGTGGTGCTCATTGGTCTCGGCATTTCGCTGGTTCTGATGCTCGCTATTGTTGCGGCAGGTCTTCTGCTGGATCGTATCCGCAAGAAGCGCCAAGGCTACGTGCCGGCACCCACGACCTATGCTGGTGGTATGTCGCACATCCCGCCACAGGAGCTTCTCGAAAACCTGGGCCGGACACAGCCTGATGTTCCACGGGTGTAAGTTCTTGTGGAGTTCTTGGCAAGTGGTGTGTATGACTATAAATTCACGGCAGGCGGTTGCGGTTTCGGCTTTGGGCACGGCATGGTCTGGCGTATTGGCGTTTACTTTTCTCTTTATTTTCTCTTATCTTGTTCTATTTTCTCCCCCAGCACGCTCTTTATACTTTCATCTGTTTATGTCTCTTCCTTAATGCCACATCTTCTGGCACACTTGATACCTATTCTTTTTATTTAAAATTCTACTAGCAACTTTTATCACTAGCTATTTGTACTTGCGTTCTAATTATATTATAATTTCCATTAAAACATCCTTGCGCTTGCGGCCGTCAGTTGCATTTGCGTACTGTATAGTCTTCTGTAGTCAAGAAGCCATGCCGTGCGTTGGCGACAGGACAGCCGCCATGAAAAGGAAAATGATGCCTTGACATTTATTTGTCTCTCTTCCCCTTCTTTTGCTTCTGCTCCCCACAGCTTTCTTCTCGCTCGTTATCTTTCTTTCTCTCAAGTATTAAGTAAATACAAGCTCAGCAGTCAATTTATCTAGCTATGTACTTGTATTTTAAATACTTACATTAAATCACATATCTTTTGTTGGATGTGAAACCCGAAAATGACAGTCAGCTACCACAATAAAAAGAGGTGATCGAATTAGGATACCACCACCTATCGATCAACCAGGTTACTGGCACTCGGTGCGACGCACATGACGTGGAAACACTGTACCGCAAGTAGCTCTTTGTCTTCCCCATACTCCCCGGGCCAAGACGCAAGCTAATAAAAAGGCAAAGCTTGTCGCCGCCAATCAGTTGATCGCAAATTGTTACCCGTCACATATGCCACCTTCTCCGCAACAGGTACTTTCCATCTCAGTCTCCTCCTTTAGTCTATCATTGCGAAGGCACTTCTCCTCATCTTTGTTGCCATCACCTACCGAGCTGATCTGCCGGGCAAGCTGGCGGTCATTATCGGGCTGACTTGACGCAGTTCTTATACTGGGAATAATACAAAGTAGGAGCCAGTCTTATGAAGAAGTACCTTATCGATCAGGTCATACATATCCTACATAGTAATACTTGTTGGGATGACCCTTGCTTCGTTTGCTTCTCTTGATTGCCGTGTGTCAGACAAAGGGGTGATATGTCTCTCCTCTTCTCTTCTTTATCTCCTCTTCCCCCAATCTCACCGCTACTCCCCCTTTGCAGTGCACACTGTGTATAGGCCGGGCTGTATATAATAAAGAAGTCTCCCACCCCAATTAGTGACTGTATCTATCGAGATGCAGTGGACACAACAAAATGACTTTCCAACACGATAATAAGGCAGAGGCGGAGGAGGTGGAAAAGGGCGATCTCAACGCTGTTGACCGCTTTGATACCGAGCACACTCGCGCCCTGACGCGTAAGGTTCTCTGGAAACTCGACACACATATTTTGCCCGTGCTCGCATTGATGTTTCTATGCTCCTTTCTCGACCGCACCAATGTCGGCAATGCGAGACTCTACGGACTCCAGAAGGAGCTGGGCATGGATGCCGATAACAACAACGACCGCCAGTACGACCAGGGCCTAGCTGTTTTCTATGCTACCTATGTGATCAGCGAAATCCCCAGTAACCTGGTGCTCAAGCGCGTCACCCCGCGCATCTGGCTGCCTCTTCTCACGTTTGCCTGGGGAACTGTATCCATGTGTATGGGGTTTGTGCAAAACTTTGCTGGCTTCGTTACTGTGCGCGCAGTACTTGGCCTCACTGAAGGCGGGCTGTTGCCTGGTATGATTCTGTACCTGTCAGGGCTCTACACTCGCCGCGAGCTGGCCTTGCGTATTGGTTTATTTTATACGGCTGCGTCACTTTCAGGCGCATTTGGAGGTCTGCTGGCGCGTGGTATCTCAGAAATGGCCGGCCGTCAAGGGTACTCTGCATGGCGCTGGATTTTCATTCTCGAGGGTATCCTGACAATTGCAGCGTCTTTGGTGGCGGCGCTACTGCTTCCCAATGGACTTGAGGGGGCTAGGTTTCTATCTCAACAAGAACGCGACCATGCCGTGCGACGGCTTCTGCTGGGCCAAGCATCGCGCGACGGCGAGACCAGCGAAAAGTTTTCATGGCACGAAGTCAGCCGTGCCGTGTTTAGCTGGCAGACATGGCTGACAGCGAGTGCATACTTTGGTATCCTTGCAGGACTGTATTCCTTTGGCCTTTTTGTAAGCCCCCCTTTAATATCAATACATCTTGGCTATCATCTGACTGGTAGCTCCCTACTATTATTGCGGCTCTTGGTCACACGGCCAACGATGCGCAGTTATGGTCGGTCATCCCATACGCTGTCGCATCTATTATCACGGTCATCGTCGCCCTCATCTCGGATCATTACAAGGTGCGCGGCATCATCATGCTATTCACAATGCCTATTGCCATTATCGGCTATGCCGTAATTGCGAACACGAGCAATGTGCACGTCAAGTACGGCATGACATTTTTCATGGCTACGGGATTGTATAGTAGCGTACCGCCGGTGCTCGGCTGGCTCGCTAACAACTCGGCCGGTCATTACAAGCGCGCGACAGCGGCGGCACTCCAGCTGGCTATTGCCAACTGTGGCGGTTTTGTGACGGTGTTTATCTACCCTTCGCGCCAGGGTCCGCAATATCACAAAGGTCACACAATAATTCTCAGTTTACTGGTTGCTGGCTGGTTCATGATTCTTGCCAATGTCTTATACTGTCGGAAGATCAACCGCGACAAAGCCAGCGGGTGGCACGACCATTACATTGGGTCCGGGGACGACCGCGAACCGTCGTTTAAGCTCATTCTTTAATCTGCTTGTAAATTTGATAGGCCGCGGCTTCTAGTTTCCTGTTTTGTTTATCTCTTAGATACATCTACCAAATTGTATAAATCTACTGGACTGCAACAACATTGGCCAAAGAGGCGACGGCACCATACAGGTTGAGTGGCGCACTGGCAAGGAAGAACGTATAGCGCTTGTTGCTTGCACACATTTTTGACAGAGCTTCCAAGCTCCAAAGCTCGCCAATAGGACAGCCCATGGATGCCAGAAGATACTCATGCAGCACTATCTGTTAGCTTCCCTATGTTTCTCATAGCATAGGCTCTAGGCCGATCAGTTTTGAATACGTACGCATCCCAGTAGATAGCCAGGCCTCGAGGGTCGGGTTGTCGGCTGCTGCCGCAGCAAATCGGTTGTTCCAGATAAACGCGGCCATCTCCTCGCTCGGTTCGAGGCCGACATTGTTGTGGTTCTCATGAGTGTGTGAGATGAACTTGGCCGGGTCATTGGCCTGGAGGGCATCGTGCCATGGAATCCAACCGGTGCGCAGCACAAAAATGTCGCCCGGTTTGAACGTCACACCCTCCCATTTGGCCACAGCTTCAATATCAGCCACTGTGATCGAGTGCAGGTCTTGGCAGTTGTATTTGATACCGTGAGCCTCGGAATATGCTGCGTAGTCTATAAGCACGCCGCGGCCGCAAATACCACCCGCCTTGGACCACACATGCACCGAACCCGGACGATCACGGCCGGCCTGCATCTGGGCGTGCGTTGTGCCATTGTAGTAAACCTTTGACTTTTGGTGTGCAAAATGGCACAGACCGTCCCACTGTGAGCTGATTTGCGTATTGAACGAGATCTCATCATCATTGGCAAGCATGACGCCGCCCGTCAACTTTTCACCATCAATGATGGTGAATTCAAGCTTTTTGCGGCCAAAGCCGACATGCGTATAGTCATCTAGGCCCCAGTCGAGAGAGGCGCGGCCACCTGTCTGGATTTCTTTACCAGCAGCAGCGACAACGGCCGGCGTCAAGTGGTTCAGAGTACCGAGGCCGTCTTTCCCACCCGCTGCACCTGTCTTTTCAGCGTGTACCTTATTCCACACGTCCCAGGCGCAGCCGCGCGAGGTGCCGCCAGGCATAGTAGGTAGTTCATCAAATTTGGGAACGTCCATAGTGTATGTTAGCAGTTGTCTTCTGAGTTACCTTTGGCAGCCCGCTCAAAATTGAGTGTACTAGGAGCTGCTTTTTATACACAGGGATTAATATCAGCAGGAGGCGAAGAGAGGCGAGTCGAGAGGGGAAGCGAAGCTAAACAGCCCAGTCACCATGGCAGGATCCCAACTTCACCCCAGCCCGAGAAGATACTCCGCAGCCGAGGAAGATAGTATGTCTCAGCCAATACTATTGTGACCTGCCTGCCCGAACTTCGACAGACAATCAGTTACGTGAAGGATTCAGACTAAAACGGGCGAGGGATGCACTACTCAGGCCAGCATGCGGAGATGTAGAAGAAACCGGGGGCATCGGATCTGGGGTGTAAAGCACAAAGCACTCCACCTATGAGTATTGGAAACCACATGGAAATCGGAAGCCAGAGCGAGTCCGAGGGAGAGCTATCATGAGAGGACTTGTATGGTCTTGGCACACTCGCAGCGATAACAAGGGCTGGAGAAGAGACTATTGGCCATCTTTCTTGGCTACGGGAAGACCGAACGCAATGCACAACTTACACCAAGAAAGTTGATAATCAATGCAGAACGTGCATTTGATAACATCTTAGGCTGTAGTAAAGTTTATTCCCTAAACGAGCGAGTTGCAGAATGCCCTGCGGACAAGAGTGAATATAGGTGAATATAGTAGAATAATATTGAGTATCTTGCAAAGCATAGCGAGAAAGTGGACGGAACGAACAAGAGCAGGACAAAAACACAAACAGGACAACTGCCGACAGAACTTGCCAAGATCGGTAGATGCACGGCTTTGGGTATCAGGTTTTACCGTGTGTGAATCTTGACCGGGCTTATTACGGTTATAACACAAACATCCTGCTCACTCGCCGTTCGGCTGAGGCCAGGGCAAGATTGATTCTCCGGCTGTCCCCCGTTCAACTGCGACCTTGCCAGCGAGCCTGCATGTGTAGACGCTTTCATTTGCAAGTATTTAGTGCTGAGCTGCCCACTGTTAGCTATTCTTGAGCTAGATGTAGTGAATGTTGTGATTCCCAGAATATAGACAAAGTTATGCAAAATCAACCAAATCAATAGAGTATACAGTGTTAATAGTAAGTATTCACAACTAGCTAATAATCACATATAGGCCTGCACTTCTGCCTCTCAGATCCACCGGGCTATCACACTTGCAGGGTCTCCACCTAACCACACCGTATGAGTAGTCCCCTACACCTTGCAAAAGGGATCGTCGAAATACCACACTGGGTTGCCATCTGGCTTTATCTCCTCTTGCGTGTAGCCGTTGCCCAAGTATTGGAACCGGTTTCCACTTCGGTACGTAATTACAAAGTCCTCGTAATGCGGCGTCGCCAGTGCCTCAAAGTAGTACAGTCGACTCCCAGGCCAGATGGCCGTCACGGGGCCGTGCGACTTGCCGCTCTTGAACCACGATCGGCACGATGCCGACCACACGAGCCGTTTCATAAGAGTGTGCGTGTGCTGTCCAAACTCTTCGACGCACTCTGTCTTAGGTGCAAATGCCTTGATATTCTCACGCTGGAGCTTCTCTACCATTTGGAAGAGGTACCGTGTGTGCCATTCGAGAATGGGCAGGATTGACGAGTGGCTGACTGGCCCGTTGGGACCAAGAAACATAAAGAAGTTGGGAAAGTCGTCGGTCATGACACTGAGGTATCCCTTGGGAAAGTCGCCAAACTTGGTGCGCAGTTCTTTGCCGTTGCGGCCGTAGCACGCATATGGCGTGGCAAAAGAGGCCTCGAATCCCGTGGCACACACAACAACATCGACAGCATATTCGTTACCTACGGCATCGACAATCCCCGTATCGGTCAAGCTTGCGGCTTCTTGGGTGACAATTTGCACATTGCTTTTTAAAAGGCTCTCAAGGTAATCGGACCCAGGCGTCATACGGCGACAGCCAAGGGCAAAACCAGGGACAAGATGGCTTACGAGCGTCTTGTCGTGGCCCAAAATTTTGGCCATGTGTTCGGCCATGACGGAGCGAGCTTGATTCTGGTCACGGCTGTGGTAGTGATTGAGAGTGAATCTCTTGTTGAGCTCGCCGTCCAGTTCGCGGCAGTACTTGTCGTAGGCGACCGGGTCTTCCTTGAACTTCTGGATCTCCTCCCGTGAGTCTGCCAGTCAGTCCGTGCACTCATCTAAATAGGGTGTGGCAATGCACTCACATTCAAAGTTGGAGCCACCTGGCCCGGCGTACTTGGCCCCGAATCCCATCGTGATCCATGTCGGCGACCGCAGAAAGGGTATTAGTTTTCCAACCTTGGGCTGGATGCTTGGGATGAGTTGGACAGCCGATGATCCGCCTCCAATAACGGCCACTGTTTTGCCATCAAGGCTGTACTTATCGTCCCAGCATGCTGTATGCATGAGCTTCCCCTTGAAAGTCTCGAGGCCAGGTATGCTTGGGTATTTCCAGGCGCTACAAGTCAGCACTTAATGCTTAAAGATAATATAGGGAGACTTACTTCAAGACACCAGACCCATTGACGAGTATTTCGCAGCGGTCACTCACAGCACTGCCGTCGGCCTTGGTGACTTCTATCTCCCATACGCCAGCATCTTCATCCCAACGCGCCGAAGTCACTTTGTGCTCAAACTTAATGTACCGGTTGAGACGGAACTTGTCTGCAATATCCTTGAAGTACTGCCAGATCTCGGAGCAGCCCGCATAATACTTGGACCAGCTTGGATTGCGTGCCCATGAGAACTGGTAGCTATGGCTAGGAATATCGCACATGCAGCCAGGGTACTGGTTTTCGAACCATGTGCCGCCAATGTCGATGTTTTTCTCGTAAACTTGAACGGCAACGTTTTCCAGCAGACGTTCGGCCTTGTATGCGAGCTGCAAGCCTGCTGCACCGGCACCTACACACACAATGCGAACGGCTCGTTTGGCATAGAGCGGCTGCTCAGATACGGTATAATCACCGAATGAGTGATTGTACCATTTGTTTTCATGAGGAATGCCAGCGGGCGGCGGTCCCTGGGTCGCTGGATCGGGCCCGAGTAGAGACGAGCCGACGGCCTCAGGGAGGGTGGGATCGAGGAGATGCTTCATTGTCATGCTGAGGTTACTGTGATCGATTCAGAGGCAGGCAGAAGCAGTAAAGATGTATTATAAATATCCCCCATACAGTCAAAAGAGCGCGCGACACAACGATATCGGATCTCCTACCACTCTATCCACGGCGACGTACAGCAATATAGGTGCCAAAGACTGCGTTCTTGGTTACACAAACTATTATAGGAAACTCGTGCAGCTGGCATATATTGTTGTAATTTCAATATAGCACAACACAACAAATCGCCAGGAAGAAGAGCGTCCGTGCGCCCTGCGCTGTCCTATGAAATCCCGTCACCCGTCGTCAAAGCTCGTGTGGCACAAGCACAGGCGTTCGTAAAAGTTGTGAGTCTCGGCGGCTGCAGCACAGACGGGTAGATACGAAGCAGGACAAGTAGAAAAAGCAGTATAGGGTACACGGGACGGAGAGAACTGTTGAAAATGAAATATGTGTGGGTATTATGGAACACATGCTATCAATGCTGTGACATGATATAAACAGAGTAAGAGAAACAGGTTGACAATTCTTTCTATCACTTTGCCCCATGCTGCCATTGACCGCTACTCCTCCTCGATATCATCTTCGCCTTCACCAACGCTCTCAATAATGTCATCGTCTTCCTCGTATGCCTCCGATCCCGAGTTGCCCTCGTCCTCCACCTCATCGCTGCGGCCGTCATCAAGCATATCCACTTGCTCATCGCTCTCGTCCTCGATCTCGTTGATCATAATTTCGCCATTTGATGACGAGTACCCATCATCCTCGCCCTTCACATCGTCAGCGAAACCGACGGTTTTTTGCATGTAAGGCGAGCCGCCGGACGCATTAGTCGACGAGGACGAGGGGCGGCCATCCTGCTCGTCCACAAGAGTGCCGCTTGCACCAAAGTCGTCACTCGTTGACACTGCCACTGTCTCTATAGACACCGGCTCCAAGACATCACCACTCCACGGCTTGCATGACGTCACCAGAGTGCCACACCGCAGACACGTCCACCCATCGCCCTCTTCACGCTCAATGCGCGTTGCAATGGATACGTAGCAGTAGATACAGCCGCACGGGATAGCCTCATATGGATTAGTAATGTCCGTCTCGGCCGAACCAATCACGCCGCTTGATGCTGCCGCGGCTGCCATAATGTCAGCCTCCGACGTGGCCTGGTTCTGATCCTGATAGCAAATGGCACATGTACGATCTGGCAAGAAAGCAAGCTCGCCCGTCTTTTCAGCAGGCTCATCGCGATTGCCCTCTTCCGTGATATCACCACCCGCTTTGCGTTTGATAGAGCTGATAGTGCGCAAGCCAGCACCCTTTGTCCGGCGCCATACGCGTGTAAGCCAGCGACGCCAGCGATTGATACCAACGAGGGGCAGCAAGAATAGCAAGAATTCAGTGAATGCGTGCCACACCAGCTGGCGGTTCAGGTACTCAAAAGAAACCTCGCGGCTAACTTGGCTTGTAGGGGGTACCAGACGCATGTGTAGCACGCGGTCGAGCAATGTGCGGTAGCGGCCGTACCGTAGAAACACAAGAAAGGAGACAAACGCAGCTCCAGCATACAGGTTGGACAAGGTCGATGTAGCGCGTGTTAGTTTCCGCACTGCTTGCGGCGTGAGGTTGATGCGGCCAAGCAGTGTACGTGTCTGCGATGACTGAGTTTGTGCGCCATTTGCATCTTCGTAGTAGACATCTTCGTCGTCCTCGCCGTCGTTGTCGCGCAACCAGTCCTCCCACTTGGACCATGCGTACCGGCCGCCGACCGTCACCAGTCCGTACATTGCCTTTTGCCATTTCGTGGGCGCAGCAGGTACTGCCTCACGCACGGCCGGTCCACCCTTGGCTATTGAGATGCCTCGTGCATCAGCATACCGCAGGTTCTGGAGAGATGCGCCATAGGTCGCATTGTTGTCCCATAAGGAAAGTTTAAACAGTGCCGCGCGCAAAACCAGCATCACCTCAGGCTGCCAATCGTCTTGTAACGTTCCGCCGCGAATGTACTGTAGAGCATCAGCCACCTGGCTGCGTAGCAGTTCCAGCAGCTCCTCGTCCAGCAGCTCAGCGTCAACCTGGCTTACGCGGAAGGCTGGCCGACTGCCAAGTGATGTTGTAGAAGAAGAATAGTCACTGCCGCCAAGCTTATTGGAGATCGTAGATGCGACGCTGGTCACGCCGTTCAATGCGGTGAGAGCCGAGTTACTAATTCGAGATAATGATGCTGTCGGCGAAAATAAAGAACCTTCGGATGAAGTGAGACGCGCACGACGTGCAGCAGCCGCAGCTTCACGCTGCGCAGTGACAGCAGCAACCTCGTTTGCACGTTGCTGGGCATCGGCAGCCGCGCGCTGTCGCCGAAGGTCGGCCAGCCGGCGCTGTGCTTCGGCAAACGAGGTCGAGGTTGTGGTCGAGGAGGAGGTAGATGCGGGAAGCGACGTCGCAGTCATGGCACGTAGGGTCTCAGGGGCGAGTCGCGAAGATGCCCCTGGTGGTGGTATTCGGTCGCTCATCGTGGCTGTAGTAGTGGTTTGTTGGCGTGCAGAGAGACAACAAGAGAAAGGAAGAGAAAAGAAAAAGCGCGTCAAATCTGAATATGGAGCCGACGTTGGCAGCTGAAAGCCTATAGAGCTAGTAATAATAAAGAGCTGACGAATTGGCCAAACCCGGGGGATGACAAAGAGAATTGACCCCAGCTTTTGCCAAGTTTCGGTGCCTGTAGTGGTATAATAGCTGCTGTGGATATGGGCGGGCAGGTACAAAGAGCCGAGGTTCGGCTGGGGCAGTTCAACCTCTAACGTCATCTGTCGCATCGGCGCGGTACGAAGCTGCCGAGACTCTGCAATGCAGATACAATACATAACTGACTGGCAAGGGTTGGAGGCAAGCTAGATCGATTTTACGAATGTGTGCCATGAACGTGATGCGATGACTAATCATTACATCGCCAGCAGACAAACATGAGTGTTCCGTAAGCACAATGAGATTAATCAGGATAACGCAGGAATTTAAAAAGGAAATGTATTGTAATTCGCAGAGAACAAATACGTAAATGAATCAGTAATTATAGCGAACCAAAAAGACGCAAAACTCCAGCCAGAAGCAAGCCGTTACTCGAACCAGAAGAGCCACGCAGAAGAAAGTGTAAACAAGAAGTCGAAGATGACAATACTAAACAAAAAATAAGAATCGAAACAGATTATGCCTTGAGCAAGTTAGCAAATATGGTAGTCGTTTCCAGCTCAGCATCTGCGCCGTTCGACAGCTTTGTCTGCCCTGACGCTAGGCCAACAATCACCTGCACTTGGATCACATTGATGCCCGGGTGCAGGTTGACATCATACAGTTTGCTGCCACCAGCGGCGTCGCTGATTTCGTGAGCCGTGGTCTCGGCAGCTTTGGCGGCAGCAATCTGCAGCGCCGTCGCATTTGGCGGCTGTGGTGGCAACGGCAGCTGTGGCAGCGACTGCGATGGCATGAGCATGGTTGAGTTGGCGATAACAAACATCTTCAGCGGCCGCTGTGCACTGACGATCTTGGGGTTGACAGTAACCACAAGATGCTGGCGCCACTGGCCGGCGGGGATGTTGAGGGTCAGCGTGCGCTGGGTGAGTTTGGGGTGCGGCGGCATCTTGGCATCGAAGCGCGGCTCGGGGCACACGAGACCAAAGTTTGTACGCAGCGAAAGATTTGCAAGAATGTGGACTGTAGTATTAGCAGGAGTAGACAAGTGAAAAAAAGACTGTATTCATCACTCACCAGCTCCAGAGTAGCGGAACCTGGATTCGTAAGCTGGCCGCGGCGGGACCACAGGTGCTGGCGGCGCTGGCGGGACGGCAGACTCAGTAGACACTTCGTCACTGGCACCGTCGGCCGCAGAGCCGTCGACACTGGGTGTACCGCTGGTCGGGGCAGCATCGGACATCACTGTGTCATTTGAAGTCACCTTGCTTGGCGATGGTGCCGACGACTCCTTCTTGGCTACGGCAGCAACGGGGGGTGTTGGTGACGCAATTTGTGCCGCAGAAGTACGTGCCAGATTGTCGCGAACAGGAGTCCCGTTGGAGAGTACTTCAGAGGCCTTGGCCTTGGGTGATTCGGCCGGTTGGCCACGCGTGTTGGCCACATGAATGGTGATCTTCTTGGTTGTTGTCGGCGTGTCTTTGACAGCATCTTTAGGGCCCTTCTTGATCTTGATTTTGGGCTGCGGCGGCTCCTGGACAACTGCCTTGGCCTCACGCAGCTCATCTCGAAACATGGCCTCCAGCTCCTTGGCCATGTTGGCAATCGGGCTTCCGTCTTCGTTGTAAAAGTAGGCATTCTCCCACAGCAGACTGGCCTTGTCCTCAAAGGCAGCCCAGCTCTTGTACTCGCTGATGCCCGATCGATCCGTACGGCTGCGAATACCTTTGACTAGTTTTTGAAGTTTCTTAATCGACAGGGGGTCCTTGATCACCTGGAAGTAATCCTTCAGGGTGCGCGGTGGTAGGTTGAAGAAAGGCTCAAAGTATGCGTACGTTTCGTCCTCTTCATCAGGCCGCCGGACAATCTCCTCGACAATTTTCTCCTGTGCCTGCTGGAATGTGAGGTCCTTGTAGGGCACACCGGCGTACTCGTGATCGGGCAGCTTGTTTCCGCTGATGGGCGTTGGCGCAGCAGACCCCTTGCGTGCAGCGCGCGTGGGTGTATCGCGCGATATCAGGACGACACGGTTGGCAGCCGAGCTCTTTCTCCGGCCGGGTGTCTGGTTTGCAGGTGCATCTTCTTCGTCAGAGCCCTCTTCGTCGTAGCCCTCTTCGTCATCGTCGTTGTCATCACCGTCGTCATTTTCCTGTGCATCCTCATCTCCATCGTCCTCAAAAGGTGTGGGCACGACCTCGTAGTTAGGGTCCTTGTAGGCCGGGTTGTGCTTGGACATAAAGCTGTTGGCAGCTTTGCGAATGCGTTCGGCGTCTTCGTACTGTGGCGACGACTTTGAGTAAAACTCCTTTGCATTCTGTAGCATGCGCGCAACGTACGACTCCAACTCCGAGAGGGTAGCAAACTCGGACTGGTCTAGTTTTGCCTCGATGTCGCCCAGGGAGATGGGCATCTGCACTTTTTTGTAGTAGGCATCGTTGCCTTTGCGCGGTGGCAGCGACTCGAAGTGTTTTGATGTCCTAGAGCTGGTTAGTTCATCTCGCTCCAATCCCGGACCGGGTTTCTCTCTATACTCTGCACTCTGTCCTATCCTGGTACCTACTTTTTGTCGAATGATTTCCGAATCAGATCGAGAAACTCGAGGCCGATCTTGGTGATCGATTCCGGCGTTTCGGCGCTGTTGTCCTGCGCATGTTAGCAAGACAATTGCAAAGATTGAGGCACATATGCTGGCGCGGGCTGCTACATAGGAAGAGCTGGAGCTGTCGCATAAGCTCCAATAGTTAACTACTCGCGACAGCCTTGCGCTCCCCTTGCTCAATGCTCCTCTTGCAGCTCCATCTGCTCCATCACGCCCGCCTCGCGCGGCATCCCGCTTTCACGTCGCATAATCGATCCCAATGACAGTCGCATACACCGTAGTCGCTACAGCCCATCTGTTTATTTCTTTGCTCTTTACCCCTCTCGGCTCCTGTCTCCTCTGCACTTACCACGATCTTTAACCTCTTGGAGGCGCGGCCGTCAGCCCCATTCGATTTGCGCTTATCCATCGCGCCCAGTGTGTTTTTGATGTCTGCGGTGCCCAATTCCTCGTCCCCCAGTTCTGCTTCAGTCGAGGACAGATTCGGGTTTTATTTTATTTGGGTGCTTGCAATCGGTTCGTTGCCTGGCTGTTGTTTTGGTGTCTGGGGTGGTGTGTCGCCAAAAAAAAAAGTCGCAAATTGTGCTGCTTACAGGTAGGATAAAAGACAGAAATCTATTCGTAAGGTTTGCAAGCCCGGTCTCAATTGATTTTCAATTATTGTCGATGGAATCGGTTTGTTGCCAGTTGTTGGCGGAGGGTTGCGCTCAGTCTGCCTCGACGCGTTTTCGCACTTCTGCTTGCTGCTACAACAAAGACTCCTCCTGAATAGAGAAAAGGTAGGAAAAGAGGACACCAACATGGCCGGCGCATACAGTGTGTTTTGTTTTAGCACCGTGCAATACACTATATGCGAAACGCATCCACGTGATGCCATTTTTGTTCTCTTGATGAGCCCCACCGCGTCTTCCCCCTGGCTAAGCGTCTGGCCCGAGCTTTTCGACGGTGCTGCCTTTTTGTTTACTTTGCTAGAGCCTTCCATGTTGAGACAACTGCTGCTGCCGACCCCAAAGTGCTAACAACGTGTGCCTGCCTTGTTCTTACCGTGTAGTGATCTCATCGACATCAGCCTCGTTCTCCTTGTCTCTGTTGCCTCTCTTGCCCGTAGCAGTCACTCACCTCCCGCCTCTACTGACAACATCAACAACAACTCACCACAAACACAACTTGAGCTCATCTCGTGCCTCCCTCGATTGCTCCTCCGCTCTACACGCGTAGACCCCCTCTCTCCCCACCTTGTTCTCGTTCCATTTTTCGTCTTTTTCGACCCTTATTACTTCGGTTATCCTCTTCTTCTCTTACTTCTTCTTGCCTCTTTTGCTTCTCCTCTGACTCTGGACCTTAAATCTACGACAACAACAGCTACAGCTGCAACTCAGCCTCCACCTCTCCGCCTCACCCCACCGAGACCGCTCGACGCGTTTTTCGTTTTTCCTGCCAGACAACACCGCCAAAAACCACTTTCATTGTTTACTTTGTCGTACTCAGTAAACGTCTTCTGCCATCGACTTCACGACTTCTCGACTCTCCGACCATTGCCCCCCTCCCATCTAACCACCCCCCCCCCCCCCCCACGGCCACTTCTCACAACACACAATGTCTACCCTTGCGGAGATGCGGCAGATGGGCATCGACCCCAGCCGCCGCAACGCGCGTGCCCTGCCACTCGCCGACTCCGACCGCAAAGCGCTGGAGCCCTTTCTCGACAACATCCACTACTCGTCGCGTTACTCAGATAGCCAGTACGAGTACCGGCACGTGCTTCTGCCCAAGCAGATGCTCAAGCTCATTCCTGACCAGTACCTCGACGAGAGCAAGAAGACACTCAAGCTGCTGTGGGAGGACGAGTGGCGATCTATGGGCATCACGCAGAGTCTAGGCTGGGAGCACTACGAGGTGCACGAGCCGGAGCCACACATTCTCCTGTTCAAGTGAGTCAGACAGACATCTGTTGTAATTGTTCGTTGTGCGGCTGCTAACTCGTTAAGGAGAGCTATCAACTACCAACCGCCGGCCAACTAAACGTCGCTGAGTTTGATTGCGTTATTGCAGGCGAGATGAACGGCGGCAGCTCTTTTGTAATTCGGTGGCGCCGGTCCAGGCTACGTCTGTTGATCCAAGTCAAGTGCCCTGGATCAACAGACAACAGACCTGGCATTGCGAGCTGTGTTTCAGTTGCCGCTTCTACTTCTCGAACGACGCACCTTTGCACCCTCCTCGCATCTCCCTCCATGTCTGGCATCAAATGTGGGACGAGCTTGCTTTTGGCGCACTGGTTCTCAAGGTTGTTTTGGTTTTCGGCATGACAGCGTGGAAGTTTTTGTATGATTATATTGATGTGGTGTTTCCGGCATGTCGCCATTTGTTTTACTCGTTTTACTTTACCTTTTTCGATTCTTTTCCTTTTCCAGGTCCAGTTGCCTCTGTTTTTCGTTTTTCTGTCTCTCTGTTTTCTCTGTTGCATCTCTCCAGTTTGTCTTCTGGCTGCATGTTTGGGTTATTTTAGGCGATGTCGGTATCTAGTTTTATCAGAATCACCATTCTCCTCATGCTCTTTCGCCTAGTGATTGCTCCTCGTAAGCCCGTTCATTGTCGTACTGGCAATCATTCCATTTGCGTCCGTTCCGCTCACGTTGTCTTCGCTTGCACTTGCGCATATACGATTCGTCAAATCGTATGTTCGGCAGGCCGAGGCCAATGCCAGCACACCTTAGTAATCTAATATTTTATTGATATCCTCAGCTGCTTTCCTCTACCAAGCCATTCATTGTATGATATATCTGCTAGCTGTTGCATACACATGGCCTTTGTCCATCCGACTCTCGTATATTTACTCAGTCTCGAGACAGCTTTCTGCATAGAGCCATTACATGATCAAAGCTTCACGTACCCAGGCCGATTTAAATAAGTGGCATTCATCACTAAAGAAACAGACGAAAGGTATCTGCTGATCAAATGCAGTTCGGTGGCCATGCAAAACAACCATATCGGCTATATACGTCCTATTAGCTTCTTACATTCCGGGCAAGATCTGGCCCGTCAGCTCCTGCTCCCCCAAGACAAGCGTGCACGATTGAATGACATAATAATATGTAGCCTTCCCGAATAAGCAGGCACCACTCTTTGCTTAATGACCCGAGACTATCGAATGTTCTGCCGATGTCGATCACTTGTTAATCTTTCTCAATCCTCTCTCTGTGTATGTAGATTCAGTGTTACTTCATCAATCAATTAACTCATGTCATCAATCAATTGGCTCATGTCCTTGGGAAAACGTGTTCTTTCTGTATGCCTAGGCTCTGACTTTCTTTCATCTCTGCCTCCTTCGACTACCAAACCGGCCTTATTGTGACCCCTTTTCAGAGCTCTACAATTCATTGCGCTGTGCTATGTACAATACACGCAGGCCTGTTATGTAGTTGGCACTATGCAGTAACAAGTTGATACTCTGTGAGATACATAATCTATGCAGAGACCCTTTGTTTCGCCTCTGCCTACGAACACTGTACATAAGAAATGTGTCCTCTCAGGGCCAGGCCACTAAAATATCAGACAACCCTGGAACTGCGCTAAGCGCTAAGCGATAATGTACCTTTTTGCATTGGAGCCATACAGAATGTACAAGCATAGACAGTCACATCGCCACAGCTAACCTTTTCTGTCTGTACAAATATTTCATTTGCCCTCCGTCCATTCTGTCCTCCTACTAAGATATCGACTTCGTCTCTACTCTGCTTTTTGAACAGCGTGTCGTCCTCCGGCTGATCACTGCTGATTCGCATTATTAATCAATACGTTTCTACTCCATCAGTTTCTACCCATTGTTCCTTCCCTTCCGTTTCCACCTCCAAACATTATTACATATCATTCGTCTGTACGGAAAGAGACACCTTTCCACAGCGCTTTCCCAATTCAGAAAGTGCGACCGAGAAACACCGAGCCAAACGTCAAAATACTCCGTTCATTCTGGGAAAGCTACCCTGTCTATCGTTTCAAACGCTCCTCGTCCTTCTTACAGGTTTCAGGCCCGCTCTTACTTGTCCTTTTAACCTTACTTTTTACTTTCTCGACTGCTCTTCGGCCTCCCCTTTACGGCCAACTCAATTATTATCAAACTCGACCTTTTTGTTTCAACTCTCTACTCTGTGCCGCTGAAATCGATTTCTGAGGCCTCGACACACTTCCGCCTCCTCGTCCATAAAACGACCCCAATCTTCTACCGTGCCGTCGTCAATATAGACTGCACTTACACTTTGTATAACCCTCCAGCCAAGCCTGCTGTCTCGACCTCGACCTCCTCTTCCTTAATATACACGACTTGTTCTATAATCACCAACCCGCTCGATCGACACCGACGCAACCTCGACTGCAAAGACTGCTTGTCCTGTTTCTGGCCCGCTGTCCTCGTCCTCCGACCACCCCTGCTCCTCTCGCCTGTTTTGACTTCGATATATACACGCCTTCCCCCCTCCTCCCTGCCCTCTGGGCGACATCTTGACAATGAGATCACCCAAGAAGCTCTCGTTCCTCTCCATCCTTGCACTTTGCGCCACTCTAGGTCTGGGCCAAAGTTCACAAGATGCAGAGGCCTGCGTGGTATGCTGCTAAAGTCCCTCTGCCTTTTACTCATCCTCTTCCTGTTGTTTTGTCAACTATGCCCTTGCTACGTTACTTCTCTCCTTCTTCACCCTTTCCGAGGCCATGGCGCATTTTGCTTTGTGCCCTCATCATCCTCGGGGCGGTTTCTTGCTGTCACGCGGAAGCTACCGCCGCTACCCTCAAGCATCACAGCAACAGCCATTCTAACATTCATCTTCCCCTCTACCAGATATCTCCGAAAGCTATTGTCTCTGACGCCTGCGCTTCATACTCGACCCTTGAGGAACTCAACTCCGAGGTCAGCCCTGCCATCCTCGACCTTACTCAGACTACGGATTTCTTCAGCCATTACCGAGTAAATCTCTTCAACAAAGTGTGTCCGTTCTGGAACGACGAAAATGGCATGTGCGGCAACATTGCCTGTGCCGTACAGACATTGGAGGACGAAAACGACATCCCCACCGTCTGGCGTGCCAGTGAGCTCGGCAAGCTAAGGGGGCCCTCTGCAGAACACCCCGCCAAGTCCACACAACACGAGCGACCTCGGCGACCGCTCCAAGGCCGCCTCGGCGAGAACGTTGGCGAGAGCTGTGTTGTTGAGTATGATGACGAGTGTGACGAGCGCGACTACTGTGTTCCCGAAGACGAAAGCTCCGGATCCAAGGGTGACTACGTCAGCCTCGTCCAGAACCCCGAACGTTTTACGGGCTACGCCGGCGATGGTGCCAAGCAGGTCTGGGAGGCCATCTACCGCGAGAATTGCTTCCAGAACAACTCGTTTCCGCACTCGGCCCAGCTTGCGACATCGGACAAGGCAACCAACCCGGCTGCCATTGACTTCCGATCTGTGCTGGAGGCTGCCGGCCGTCAGCAGGTTCTTGAGCAGCAGCGCCAGCATGACCCCAACGTGCCCTTTGTTGCCAAGACTGGCCTCGAAGCCGAGGATGAGTGCATCGAGAAGCGCGTTTTTTACCGCCTTATCTCCGGCATGCATGCCTCCATCAGCACACATCTATGCTGGGATTTTCTGAACCAGACCACCGGCGAGTGGACTCGCAATGTTAGCTGCTATGTCAACCGCCTACACGAGCACCCTGAGCGCATCAGCAATCTTTACTTTAACTATGCCCTTCTCACGCGCGCCATTGCCAAGCTAGGCCCGCACCTAGAGCGCTACATCTTTTGTTCAGGCGAACCCGAGCACGACAACTTGACCCGCGAAAAGGTGCTTGCTGTGACCAAGACAGCGTCCAGTGTGCCCCAGATCTTCGACGAGTCCCTCATGTTTAAGAACGGTGAGGGCCCCTACCTCAAAGAAGATTTCCGCAATCGGTTCCGCAATGTGAGCCGGCTGATGGATTGTGTCGGCTGCGACAAGTGCCGCCTCTGGGGCAAGGTGCAGACCGCCGGCTATGGCACAGCTCTCAAGGTGCTGTTTGAGTACGACAATGACGGCGAGATTCCGCGGCTGCAGCGCACCGAGCTTGTCGCCCTATTCAACACATATGCGCGCCTTAGCAGCTCTCTAACCAACGTACAAAATTTCCGCGCCATGGTCGCCTCCGGTGAAGGTAGATCTGAGGAGATCGTCGGAGAGAGCGAGTCGCTCAAGGTGCTAACCGACCGTGTGCGCAAGCCACACAATGTCGTTGTCGACCACGAAAGGGACGCCTCCCAGAACATCATTGAGGAGATTGAAGAAGAAGCGGAGGCTGAAACCGCCCCATCTGTCGGCGATCTCTTTGACCAGGAGTTTGGCCGCGTCCTCGTTGCAATTCGCTATGTCGTCTACTACTGGGTCACCTTCCCTATTACAGCCTTCAACATAATGCGGTCTGAACTTGTCCGACTGTGGGACTTCTTTATCGGCCTACCCGTGCGGCCCCGGAGCTGGCAGTTCCAGCGTCCCAATATCGACGAGCTGTAAAAGTCGATTTTTTCATTGTATATATTTTGTTATATGTTTATTTTTGCATGGAGCGGCGTCCAGCGGTGTTTATTTTCTTCTCTTTATTTTATCTCTTATCTGTTGTCCACTCTAGAGACCTTTGGCATATATCATTCAACGAAATCATGGCGTTAGATCTATATCCTCATCATACAAGACGAATTATACATTGTAAATTCTAAATACACATATGCGCTGACAGTGATGACTATAATCCGAACAGACTCTTGCCTTTCCGGTGGGTATCATTGCTTTTGCTGGTTCTCTCGCTTCGCTCGCTCCTTTTCTTCACTTCGTTTCTATTGCCCTCGGTGGTCCCGCCAGATTCGCTTCGGGCTCGTTTGCCTGGCCGGACACCGCTGCTGATTGCTAACTTGTCCAACGGTATGTCTGTCACGACGTTTCCAATTTTGGCTTTGATGCTTTTCACATCAATTTGCAGCACATTCTGGCTTATCTGTCGGTCTTTCTGCCATTGCTCATGTACTTGGCCTGTGGGCACTCGCCATGGCTCGATATCAGCCAGCGTCCATGCTATCGAGACATGGAAGGAGCGAGCTGTCGACGACATATCGCCCGAGTATAACGCTGGCTGGCCTGCTCCCGTAACTTGTGCATTGCACATCCCCAGCAGTGCCAACAAAGGGCCATTCTCGGCATCAGATTTGACTTCAGCCCGTAGGACCAGGAACGCCCGTGTCGAGTCCGATCCGCGATACCAAAACAAATCCGAGAACTCGACTTCGAATGCGTTTATACCTGCCGATTTGAGCGAGGCTGTCAACTGCTGCAAAAAATCGGCTTTTTGTGCCGTTTGCAGCGCAAAGGGTCGCGACAAGCTAATGTGCAATGGAAGCGGTACGCCAAGGTCGCTCGTTAGCAATGAGTGCAGCTCGGCAGGGTCATCGACGGTTCCACGAAGCGCCGCTATCAATTCGTTCAAGCGCTCATATTCTTGCGATGAAGGGTGCCCTGTCGGTTAGTTTTCTCATTTCTCTGTTCTTTGAAGTGGCAAAATGCACACCTACACTCAATATACAGGTGAGAGGGCCATTGACCAGCAACATGGGGAATGGCGCGTTGGCGGCCGTTATGGAGGCTAGGGTGGTCGGCAGACGCGGTGCGGACAGTCGCAGCATAAAGGTCGTGAAAGGCGGGCGGCAATGGTGGCGGAGAGATTGTGTTTCTCTTCTTGCTTGCCTCAAGGATATCAGGCTCTAGCTCCAACTCAGGGCCCGAATTCGAGTCCTCGGATTCATAGTCGACGAGAGCCATGGTGGCAGTAGATGGTGGAAGAGGCTGCAAATATTATACCGCATCATGCGACAAGAAAGGGCAACGCCGTCAGTGACTAGGCAGATGAGAGTATCAAATCGAAATAAATATTAAGCAAGTAACAGAGCAACAATCAAAGACATGGATGACACCCGTCACGATACACATTGAACATGTCATTAAGGCGCGCGTTGTCGGTAAACGTGATTATACACGTGATCAGATGACACCGTCTGTATGAACGTGATTTTTATTCTTATTTATACAATGAAATTGGCATCAATTATTTGAAAGGTTTGCTCGGTGACTTCAAGAATCTAAAAAAAGTACATTAAGTTAGAATCATGCCTTATGTCATAATTGAGATATATTGGGAAAAAAAAAATTTATTGCGAATTTTTATTTCGGAAGTGCAAACAAAGTCATAACCTAACAAAATTTAATACCAAATTTGAAGTTTGTCTAAAAATATACAATCTAAACCCCAGTTTATAAAACCATCCATTAAAAATAAAATAAAAACATAAATCAGAAAAAAAAACAAAAAAACAATACAAATACAAAGTAAATGGCTGACAGATCCTACTTCCGGCGTAGGCTGCCAAGATGACGCTTTAAGCCATCCGCAATACGCTGGCCGGCGGAGTTGCTCCGGGGACGACCGTAATCTATATCGTCGCCGTGCAGTTCGGACCGAAACGACCCGATAGATTCTCCCGAGAGCTCAACGGGGGTGCCAGTCCGTGATTCTCCCTGGAGCTCGGCCCGGAATTCAGATCGCGGCGTGCTAGCAGCTGGAGAACTAACCTCCTTGCGACGTATGCTCTGACTCGGCGTGAGCGGTGAGACATTGCTGCTGATGGAGGAAGTACGCGGGACAGCCGAGGCGCCTTGATGGCTATGGCTCCGACTGCGTTCGCTGTGGCGGCTCTCGCCGTGTCTACTCTGCTGACTGGAAGCACCGGCACTAGCATGGCGATGCATCCGAATAGGCGTCTGTGGGAGGTCCTTAGGCGGCAGTAAAGGAGCACTGCTCTCGTCATGACTGCGGCTGCGACGCTGGTCTTGCAGCTCATACGAGTTGCCACCGCGACGATCAGACTTGGACTTGTAACCCTGCTGCTTGCGCAGCTCCGCCTTGAGTTCCTTCTCTTCCTTCTCAATCAAGTAAGATTGGCCCTTGCCCTTGAGGTCGTCGGGGTGGTAGTCATAGCAGTCGTAGCGCTTATATGCACCCCCAGCAGCATCGGGCTCGCGCATAAGATCGGCGCCTTCCTTGTAGTCCATGACTTGGCCGTTCCAATCAGACATTCCAGGCGGCACTATAGCAGTACCCTGCAGGGGGACGTGCTTTGTGAGTGAGTCGTGAATGTACTCAAGGGGTGTGGCCTTGAGCGCCTCCATGTTGGATTCCTTGACAGCTTCGAGTGGCGACTTCTTCTTGTTCATATTGACAGAAGCCAGCGTGGCATCGTAGGGCCCGCCGTGATGGTAGGCAGGGCCGCTCTGGTCCAGGCGGTCAATAATATCAGCGAAGGGGCGGCCAGGCTTGGGGCCACGGTGCTTTTTGCGCGAAGAGCTGCGACGTTCAGACCTGGCTTCGGAACTGGAGCCAGGTGCAGCAGAGCCAGAGATCGATGGCGCACGGGACGACGCGACAGAAGGTGCTCTGGATGAAGCAACAGATCCTGCAACGGACGCTGCTCGGGCAGTACGGGTGGACCCGGCGACAGAAGGAGCACGGGCAGTAGAGGCGGACCCGGCTGCCGAGGGTGCGCGCGGTGGTGTGCGGGAAGCATAGCTTGGCGGGCGAGTGTTTGACTGCAGAGAGGAGATGGAATGTTTGGGAGTAACTGAAGATGCTCTGCTTACAAGCGGAGAGACCATCTTAGTTTGCTCAATTGGCGGTTGGTGAGCCATTTCGCCTGATGCTTTTGGCATAAATGAACCGGTGCGACGGAGAGATGGTTTGCTTTACACGGAGAGAATAAATGGGGGAGGCGACTTGGGGGGCCGGTTGACGTAATGATTTGTCTGGTCTGCAAGTATGTCACCCAAAATATCGGCAGTGCCTTGTGTGTGATGTGTTTGTGGCGGTCTTTTAAAGGAATTGATAGATGAGCGCGGGCTTGCGAATATGGGATTCCGGAGCCTCGAGGATAACGAAGGTGTCTTGTTTGACCAGGATGCGGGTGCGGAAGGGCTTGGATCTGCAGGGTGAGATGCAGGGAGTGGTATTAATAACGGCGAAGTTGGGGGTTTTGACTTTTTGCAATCCCTTGAAGTCCTAGAATTTTCCGATTTTAATGACTGGCGTGATTTGTATGGTTTTGGCGGTTCTTTCGGATTGCTCGGCCGGGTTGGTCCTTTCGTTTGACTGGTTGTGTTGTTGGTGCGGTTAGGCTCGTTAGGCCGTACTGTTGTCCTTTGTTGTTGTAACGCAGACACCTCGAAATTTGGCAGATGCGTATTTGGAGTGTTCGCAGTGGTTGCCGAAACTGACGTCACGCTGTGCCTGCGGGTGCGATGGGGCGGGCGTTGTGCCGAGAGACTGAGACTCCGGCTTCGCTTGAGGATGACGTCTGCGGGTAGCAACTTAGTCGGAGGAAGAGAAAAGTGACGGCGACCCGGGTTCCTGGGCTTGGGATGGTGGATCTGGGTTGGGGCGACAGGGCCGGATTGGCGGATTTGGTCTCGCAATAATTGGACGGAAGGTGTAATGTCTGGCTTATTCAGAGATAATGAGCGGCGGGGGTTGAAGAAGGAAGAGCCAGGACCGTCGAGTTGATTTGGTTCGGGCGCAGTCAACGGGTCGAGTATATATCTCTTGGCTTGTAGGCGCTGGAGATTTGACAATGGTTAGTTAGAGAAGACGGGAATTAACAGTGACACGAGCAAGATGAATAAGAGGGCCGGTGGGTGGGATGATATCAAGATGATATAACAATGATACAGATCAACAGCAAATAATGCAACAAAAACCCGAGAGCGAGTACCAAGACGGATGACGTGTGGGTTTAACAGGCCGGGATGAGACGAATATCACTAACACTTGACTAAATCTAGGCAACTATATAAAATAGACGCAACGCGAATATGACCAGGAAAAACGGAACGGGGAAGAAGAGAAGAGACGACGGTACAAACGACGGTATTGCATGGCCGCGTGTACGGCGAGTAAGCGATGCGATTCTTGGGAAGTCTTGGGGCCAAGGGTAAAATGCAGTACATGTGGCTCAGCCGATGAACGACAGACAACTATGTAACAAGGGACGACAAAGCACGAGGCAGTGTAGAAAAACGCACGTCGGCCAGACCAAGCCAGCAGCAGTCAGGTGGCACTAGAGCCCAATACTGGTGAGCTAAAAGCTAATAATAAAGGCGCGGGGAGTCCAAAACAACGATTGAGTACGTGTGCCAGAAACGTAGTCGCTGTGATATTGGTGGGTAAGCGGCACAATGAAAAGAAGAAAAGTACATGGGATGGAAACAATAGAGATGTGGATAGATGTAGAAGAGTCGAGTGTAAGTGATAGACAGAATACTCCGTACAGCCACAAAGACGACAAAGTGGCCTGGCCCATATTTTTGTTTCTTCTGGCACTGGGGGGGGGGGTGACGCAAGCCTACTGTGGCCGTTGTTTTTTTGTGTTCACTCGATCTTCTTTCTTCTGGGCCGGGCTGGTTTTGTTTCCCAATGTTTCGCTCTTTTTAATCGACTCTCGTCCTTCTTCCACTTTGCCTGTTTCATGTTGGCACAAGCATCATCGTACTTCGTACACCGTACTCGATGAAACGATTGACGCTTGCAAACGGATAGGTGAAGAATCAGAGAGAACGCAGTCGATATAACAAGATAATTCATACAACCCATTGATCGCGGGAGAGATATGGGAGACATGCCAGCACTGCCGGAGAAAAGCCTACACCGTAGGATGCGCTAAGGAAGGCTGTGCAGATCTGCTAAACGGCTCAAATACAGTATGTGTACATACGCACTGGCGTCTGCCGTCCGTCCCAGTGCCGTGGTCAGTTGTTTGAGACCCCGGTGGCAAGTCTGTGCCCCAAAATATAGCAGCACAAGTTATATATTGAGTACACAAAATCAAAGCAAACAAAACTCGAATGCGAAAAACAAAGACGAAAATGTTTGCTAGAGGTGGGGGATGTGCGACTTACCCATTCTTTGTCTCCCCTATCTTCTTTAGATTTGCTCTTGCCCGCTATGAACTTGCCCATCTTGACCCAGGCGTTTTCTTTGTTTTCTTATCCCCTTTATCCTTCGTTTTCGTATTTGCTGGATTTCGCAGTTGTGGTTGGTTGATAGATTGAGAACAGGCCCGGGCCAGCCGGCTGCCGGTTTATATCAGTGTCAGTGGCGATATGTGAATAAATGCTGATGCCAACGGCAAAGCCTGAGCCAGAAGACGACAATTAGTAGTTGCCGTAATTCCGTGGCAGACTCTCGATGGTAGGGTGGGATACAGCACCCTAAAGATTACTCCAACGACCAGGGTTGGGCTCGATTTTGTGTACTCCGTGCTGCGGAAAGCGCGCGTGATATTGAGGAGAGACTGGCGGCGGGGTGTACTCCGTAGATGGCGATGGCCCAGGTGGGTTGGAGATATCAATGTCTAGATGTCAATGCCGAGATGTTCAGATGCCAAAACCCAAAAAAGCAAAGAGGTTGGCCCAAAGCCTTAGAAAAGCGGTCTAGAAACTCACGCTCCTTCCCTCACAAGAAATATTTTACGCTGCTTTTGATATATTTTATTGTGAAGAGGCGGCCGGAAGGTGAGCGGGAGGCGTTCAGGGTTTGGCAGTAGCATTTTTACAGCCTATATTGTTGAATTTCTACAGCCAATAATGATTATATGGCGTATATGACATATGGCAGGGGTGGCTATATGAGAAGGAGCGATAGTAGAGGTATATGGAGGGAGATATGAAACAAAGACAGAAAGTGCGATGTGACATTGACGTGGACGCAGCGGGTTGGTGAGAACATGTAGTTCTGGAAAGGCAAAGAACAGGAGGGACATCCAAGTCGCACACCGAGCTCTAGTCTTTAGAGGCGTCGTGTGTATGTAGTGTGGCATAGTGCGTATGTGAGGGCTTGCACCCGAATGCACATGCATGGTATACAGTGTATTTGGTGATGGTTTCAAAGACATCATGATGTCACCCCGTATTGATACAAATCTGCTGGCGATATGCTGTGACTATATGGGCTGCATGGCAATACGAGCTTTCAGCGGCTTGCCGGAGCCCAACGTGAGGTGTCTGGTGTGCAATAGATGATAACCATACTTTTTTTCGGCTTTTACGCGGCCATAGACCTGCTATTTCGGGTGCAATGCAGGAGGAAGCATGAGGGAGGCTGCATAGCGGCTAATCTGCCAACAGAGAGCCCCGACATTTTATATTACGTGCATATGGCGCGTGGGGTGTTAACAGGTTGAAGCCGTGGATGGCGATGAAGGGACAAAGTAGTTTCAATAATGGATGTGATGCAAGCAACAAGCAATATATACGCATTACTGTATATTTTGATCAGACGAAGAAATGCAGAAATGGGGCGTCGATGGCTATCTTGAGATGGAGGGATTTGTCTTTCCAGCCACAGAGCTCCAGCGACCTTGCTTATTATTTAATTATATACGATAGCGTTTATGACTAAAATGATATACAATACACGCACTGTCGTCTACTGCCGACAGTGAAGCTATTGTCTGACCGCTATTGAGCACCGCTTAGTCATCTCATGAGAAGGGCCGCAGCTTCCAGCCTGGCATTGCCGTACAATGCTGCCCGCGGCGGACCCGTGCTCATGATGGCTACTGCCCCGCCGCTTTTCAACAAGCACAATCCATCTGGTTCCGTGGTGCAGTTGGTTAGCGCATCGTACTAATATTTCTACCAAGAAACATATGCGAAAGTCGAGAGTTCGAGCCTCTCCGGGACCATTTCTTTTTGCCTTGCCGAGCTCTAGTCTATTTCAATTTTGCTAAAATCATGACATTCACATCTCAAGCGACGTGTATCAATATTTTGCTTCTCGGCTGACGTTGACTTATTCGCATCTTGTTTTTACTATGTAATAATCCGCCTATTTGATAGTCGAGGCGTGTCTTTCTAGTTTGTCGATTGAAGACGCATCCTGCTTGTTTGAGCCGTCTACTAGGCTATTAAACGTATATCTTCAGCGTAAACGAGGCGGTCAATTTTAATGAGAAATTTAGCATGATACATGCCAGTTACTCTTCATCCCATCAAGCAACCTCGGGGTGCCCCGCAGGAGGCTCCGCTAACAGTTATATACACACAGTACTAACAGACAGGCTCCCAGGTCAACAGCAACCGCCTGAAAAGCTGCCCTGGCGTCTGAGAGCTTCATTGATCCATTGCCCCATCGCTCCTCCTTTCTCGCTAGTTTCCAGGGCTCAAGTTCCCCTCTCGACGCGCTTACCACTTTGTTTGTTTGGTATTGCCGCTTTTGGTTTGGATTCGCCACTGCAATTTGCGAATCCAGCTGACCTCGTGACTTGATTGTACGACCTCACATGCATGACTGCTTTTTCGCTTTGCTCCTTCTATTCCTTATACAAAGCCAGCACACCCCGTCTTCCTGTCCGAGATAGCTACACGCGCTGAACCGACAATGAATCACTAGCTACCATGTCGCTGGTCCCGTACCAACCGCAAGAAGGGCGCGAGATTGTGCTGTAAGTTACGTCATAGCTTGGCCTCCGTGATGGCCCCCGTATTGGCATTGGGAATGGCCTTTGGAATTGTCTTTAGGGTGGCACAGGCATCGATCAACCACTTGGAAACTTCACGCTGACCATGCATATAGGCGTCACCGAAATGCTATTGTTGTTCATGACCCCACCTCCCAGCGACTTGAGATCCGCGGCATCACCCTCAATGAGTGCCCGACATGCCACCGTCCGCTTCGTTCCGCATCGCCAGAACGACCACACTATGGCGATGACGCCGGCCACGGCAGCCATACCCGACACGAAGGATTTGTAGACCCAAACTACTTCCGCCTGCTTCGAGCCGGGGATTTTCCTGGTCTTTCATCCCTGACTGGTGGTGGTGATGGTCCTGCCGGCGGAGGTGGGACCGCCGGTGATGGCGGAAAAAATAACACCGGAGGCCGACCGTCTCAAGCAACAGGCAATCCTTTCCGTCGTTTATTTCAACCACTTGTTGGGGCGGGTGACGATACCGACGCGGGGGCCGGTGCCGAAGGTAGACCAGAGAAGAACTCTGTAGTATCTACACCGTCTGAAAGTATCGGATCAAACGACCACATCGCCTCCAGCGACCGTGGCCCGTCGCCACCTTTTGCAGATGCCGAATTTGTTTCGAGTACACCGTGCGTGGAGCCGGGAAACAACAGCCCCAGCAGCTCCAATAACATCAACAAACAAGCATTCAGTCCCAACTACTTCAGCACGTTCTTTATTGAAGAGCGTGAGCTCGGTCGTGGTGGCAAGGGTGTCGTGCTGCTGGTGCGCCACGAGATCGACGGATGTGTGCTTGGCCATTTTGCATGCAAGCGCGTGCCTGTTGGCGATGATCACGCTTGGCTGGAAAAGGTGCTTGTCGAGGTTGAGCTGCTTGCAAAGCTATCCCACCCCAACCTAGTATCCTATCGCCATGTCTGGCTGGAGAACAAAAAGCTCAACCGCTTTGGCCCCCCTGTCGCCTGTGCCTTCATTTTGCAACAATACTGCAATGCTGGTGATCTTCACCGCTTCATTCTAGGCGAGCAGCCGAAAGAGGCCACCAAGGAAGAGCTGAAGGCACGCATGAGGCGGCGGTCGAGAGGTGCAGGTTCCATCACCGACCAACGACCAATTGATCTCCGTGCCTCAATCGTTAGCATCAATGACAACTCTTCTTCATCAGCATCGCCATCGCCAGCTGTGGGCAGTGACTCTTACTCTCCCCCGTCCACCGGCCCGGCCCTCGGATCCGGCCCGCACCGACGCCTCGCTTTTGATGAGATTTACTCGCTCTTTAAGGACATTACATCTGGCCTCGCATATCTGCACGCTGCCAACTATATTCATCGTGACCTTAAGCCGAGCAATTGTTTGCTGCACCGCGGCGAAGGTCGTAATGGCTCTAGTATTACCTGTCTAATCAGCGATTTTGGCGAGGTCCAGCCTGAGAATGTGGTGCGCAAGTCGACAGGCACCACCGGCACGATCTCGTACTGCGCACCCGAGGTTTTACGACTAGACCCTGCGACTGGCTTGTATGGGAACTTCACGACAAAGTCGGACGTTTTCTCGCTTGGTATGATATTGTACTTTATGTGCTTTGGCCGCCTACCATACCGCAGCGCCAATTCTGTCAACGAAGATCTTGAGGACGTCGACGAGCTTCGTGTTGAGATTTCTGCATGGCGCGGATTTCAGTATGAGCGCCGGGTACGGTTAGATCTTCCAGCGAAACTATATGAGCTTCTGACGCAGATGCTGTCTGTCAATGCCAACGAGAGACCGAGCGCCGGTGAGGTACTGCTGGCAATGCGGACTACAACAGACTCAATTGGCAGCAATGGAGGCATGTTTGGTGGTCTGTCCCGCACGGGTAGTGTCAGCGGCGGCACAGGCGTTGGCCCGACTGCGCCCTCATCGCCATCTGTCAAAGCGACTGCTACGCTCAGCCCCCCAACAATATTAAGTGGAAGACGCATAGAAAATATTGACTCGCCCGGGCCATCTAGCACTCCGACCCCAGACCCTTCCAAGACAAAGTCATCTTCATTCCACTCTGCAGACCTCGACGAGTCCGTTATTGACGACTCGGATGATCTGCTGCCGGCATCAACATCCTTTCCGAGGGCTCGGAGGGCTTTGAGGGTTTCGAAGCAGATAAAGAGAACAACACCGGAACGCCTGTCTACGTCCACATCTCTCACGCTCTCACGCAGCCACGGCAGCCACAGTAGATCACCAGAGCGAGGGCAGCCCATGGCTCGAAATGGCGGTGGTAGCAGCAGGGGAAGCAGGGGCCGGCATGACCAAGAGCTAGGAGTGGGACACGACAGCGATAATAGTCTGTCGCCAATTCGTGGAAACCACCATGCACACGCTGAAGAGGACCCGGTCATAAAAACCTTGGCCTCGCTGCCAGGCGCATCTGCTACCAATTCTGCAATCGCCACAGCTGACGACGCTTTCTATAGTACACCCATGACAACTCCGGCATTATTACTGATGCCACCGCCGACAACGTTTAGGGAGGCATTGAGACACCAGGCCCTGATCGTACAGGATAAAACCACTATGTTTCTCAACCAGCACCCCGACTCGGTGTCCTTCGCTGTGAGAGGCATTCTCTTCATGATCAAGTTGGTCACTCTTTCTAGGCTCTGTTGGCCATATATGTTTCAGGCGACTGTCGGTGCTGTGCTTGTTGCTATGGCCGGCCTTGACCTAGGCATGCCACGTAATCAGCAGCAAGCACTACACCGGCACCATCAAAGGCAGCAAAGCCAGAGTGGTCAGATATACGACTGGCGCGTTAGTGTTATCCTGTTGGCGTTGCATTTCGCCGTTCTAATCGCAGCTAGCCGCTACGGTTTTCTGTGTGCTGCCAGCCTCGGTGAGCATGTGCAGGGGGAGGAGTGGTGATCGAGCCACATCGATACATTAGTTAGTTTAGGGTTTCAAAATTGATCGCATGCATTGCCATTCGAGTATTATCGGTATCGGGAATCAGTTACGTCAGGATTAGCATTGCTTTACATCTTACACCGCAGACAAATCACTGTGACAGACAATCTCAGATACGCCACGCATAACATTTAGCTGACATTATAGAGGTACCGTAGCTATACAAGATCTCGGTCGTGAAGCATCTGCCACTTATCGTGCGTTGTATTAATATGCACACGCAGATCCTCGGCCGTCTCATATGTCTGTGCTAGGCCACTTGATGTACACAGCACGCACCCATACCCGTTGCCGCCTCCGTCTGAATACGACTCACAATGGCTCTTGGCCAGAAACCGCCGAGACATGCCAAATCCTTCTTTCAGCTGGAGCATATGCTTATGACTTTGGCTGCTTACGCTCTTGGTGGTCCTGCCGCTCTGTACACTGCTGATGCTATTGTTGTTTTTGTCATTGCCACCAAACTCCCACCGAAATCCACAACGGCACTTGCGAGTCGTCGGCACAGGCCGCCGCACATCTACCTGCAATGCCATTGCTTCAGGACAAAAGATGTGGAACACACTGTTTTTGGGCCGAACCAAACAGAGGCCCGTCTTGGCGCTAGCGCTGCTAAGAGGGTTGATGTTTGTGTCACCTTCGCAGTTGTAGGCGGATTCCATGTGACTCAATCGCTGCGTGTTTCTCTTGGCTAAATTATCAAGCTTGACAGCAGACAGCCTGTATTCCTCGGGGACGGGCGGGACGGGTGGCAAAGAAGCCAGTTCTTTGGGTGTGAGAGGCGGCGATGGCGGCTCCGACTGGAACACAAGTGGCCCTGACAAAACGGACCAGGCAGTGGTGCGGTTATCATCTTCAAGGTATGTAAGCCAGCGAGCGGACGGTACACCAGAAGTATGGGGGATACCAAGGGCGGGTTGCTGCTCGAGTTCGCGGGACACTTGGACTGGTCGAGATGGCAGAATTGATCGGGGTTGTGGTACTGGCGTGAAGCCTTTATTCGTGTGAGGTGTAATGCTGGGTATGGAGAATGGTCTTGTGTGCTGCGGCACTTGTAAGTGTGCGTTTTTGGGGTTTACTTGATCGCCATTTGGTGCTTCAAGAGATGCAGTTCGCCGATTCGGAATGGGCAGCTCTTGTGGAAGGCCATGTCCATAGCCGTGATGGCTCCCGACAATGCGACGGTACTGGTCCACAAGGGCCTGGATGGACACGGTCCTGGCCGTCTCGGAAGTCAACAGTATCGCGCTGATGTCTAGCGGTCCACTGATCGCATCTGCCGATGCTGCTTGCTTTAATATCACGACCTGGTCTATGAGAAAGTCTCGCTGACACGTGAGAGTACGTCGGCCAGAAACGTCGCCTTGAATGAAGGGATGGCCGAGTATGGCAGCGCCAATACCAAAGGTCTCTTGTATACGGACGCCGAGACTGAGGGACGTTGTGAGCGCGCACTTGGTCGTGCCGAGGTTTCTGTGAGTCATCGTTCCTGGTTTGCGGTAATGGTTTGAGCGCTCCCGTCTGCTCTTCCATTGTCCGTACAGATGTGATGCCGTCTCAAATGCTGTGGCGAGGTCCTGCACGAGCTCGCTCGTGCTCACACTTGGTGTCAACATGTCGTTCGTATGACCGTTTGTTTGGGCCGCATCCAAGCAGCTATCAATGCGCTGAGTCGTCGTTGGTGTTGTACTTAAGGGAAGTTCGAGACACAAGATGAAGAGTATCTCTCGATAAAAGGGGAGGCTGAATAAGGGATGCTAGCAGCAGAACAGCAGAGACAGACGTTGAAAAAAGAAATGGAGCAAAAGGAAAGATGATTGATCGAGAATATGAATTAGTATGTCGATCCGGAGATCTACTTGGCCCCTGAAGTCAGTATTATTTGCAAATAGGCAGAGACAGAAGGTGACATTCCGTATTGATCTAAACGCGTCTGGGTGCATCAAATCGACGCTGTGGCTGTGGCTGAAAGTACAAGGTATAGTTTATTTTGATTCAATCTTATCTCATATCTTCGTATGTGGGAAAGTGGAAGGCAGTTGGTCAGCCAGTCTTGGCTGCTGCCAGCGCTGACAGGATCTGACGGTATCGGAGAGAGTGGACAAGGGAGATAGATGAAAGGGGCGCCAGACACAGACTGAGACTACAAGCCTACAAGACACAGTGATCATCTCTACAGCAAGACTGATTAACTTCTCGGGTTGTTAAGCTGGCGAACGAGACGTGGCGGGCGAGTGACAGTCTGGGAGACGTTGATGCAAGGGAGGAAGACAAAACTCGGCAGCCAGGGGGGGGGGGGGGGGGGGCATTGAATAGCCATGAAAGAAAATAAAATGAATGTACATGGACGTAGTACATGCGGGCCTCATCATGCGAGCTATAGTATTGATGTGAAAGATGCACATTGGGAGACGCGATGAGAAGGGGATGGATGAGTAATTTATTACATCGTAAGCTGACGAGAAGGTGTGGCTTGCTATGATAAGAGGCAGTAGAACGAGCCAAAGGATGAACCAAGCGGGCTTGACCCCTGCGTCGTGGCTGTCCTGGGTTTAAATAAGGTGGAAGGCAATTAGGTTGACCGCCGAGTCCAATCACAAGCGCGTTACTTAATTTGATGGTTTACTTCTCGACAAATTAATTATTTAAGAGTAGGCGGGGACGTAAAGAAGAAACGCCAACACAAGTCATCCAACAACTGACGTCCACCAACAACAATACGGGGTATATAAATGTTACAGAATTCTCGATACAGAATCAATATTGCTAAGTTTCGAGTGTCACGGGTTTTCTGACCTGCAACCCTACTTGCGTATATGAGCTTTCTCATGGAAGTAGGATGGTCACATTGATGCGACATCCAAACAGACGTTAGTTCAGCTACAGCTGCATGCCGCCTAACCTTTGTTTATGTCGTATTCTAGATATTCACTCTACATGTTTTAAATGGTGTTCCTACAGAGTAATTATATACTGCTATTATAAGCGATAGCGATACGACTAGTACGAGTGTACTTGCTGGTGGTGATGCAAGTGGTAGATTTCTTTGACCAGACTCTATTTCTCATAGCATCATCCTGAAGGCGAGGCTTGTTCAACCATGACCTAGTATTTGCTCTGTTAGAGCAAGACTTAGAATGAAATAAAATGAGAAGACGAAGATTTTATGTTAATTGGAAAAGCAAAATATATACATGTCTAGAGAAGCAAAAGGAGCGCCCACGATACGAAATCTGCTATGTTTGTGTCTTCCTAGTGGCAAACGTATACAAACTATGTTCTAGTTTTGGTCATGATCACGCTCCAACATAGGTCACAGAGGAAATGTAGTCGATAATAATGGGGGTAAGAAAATTAAATTGAAATAGAAATCGATGATCAACACACTGTCGGATAAAGCACGAGTCTACGACTACGATAAAGCGCACAGCGACAGGCCATCATCGCTCATCCTTCTACATCCAACAGTACTGCTCGAGCTAGACTTACCTTCTACGAGTTGCACTCGATGCAGTTAACATACACTTCCATCTCCCCATTTTGACACTGCTGGAAATCGGGGCACTCGCGCTGGGTCCTTATAGCCCAGGGGCACCACTCCAGCTCGCCAGCTTTCTTGACACAGCCGCAACCAAAGGTGACCATCTTGTAAGTGCACATTTGAGTGGAGGTGTTTAAAAGGTCTTGACTTGTAATGAATATAATCACACAAGTGGCGAGTGGAATGGAGAATGATTTGCAGCTGGGATGAATGGATGATTCGATGGCTGATAATTGTTGTTGTTGATGATATGTTAGATGGATAGCCATTTAGTGGCAATCGACTCTATTATATACGCATGAGCCAACAAAGAAGCTACGCGATCGAACAGCCCTTTGTCCCAGAACTGTTCGCAATGGCTTTGTCTCAGGCTTTCGTGAACAGGGTAAACAACTGTGTAACAACGCGATCATGTTGTGTCGTCTTACGCCGTTAAACAAAATGTCGAACGACACTGTGCACTCTTGTTCAGCTCATAAAACGCCCCATCCCAAGTCACGCAATCTTGTTCTCTAATTTTGCAATGATGTTCATGTATTAACATTAAGATTTGTTCTTGGTACAGTATTATAGTAAAACATCCAAGAAGTAAAATAGCCGGGATGACCAACTGTCACCAATGGGCCCCCCTTGTTCAACGCCTTTTAATATGTATTAGTCCAACACTTAGCGACGGCCACCCTTGACGGCCTGCCGCTTGGCGTAGCCAGCCTTACGGCCCATGCGGCTGCTCAGGCCACGCTTGAACTTGTCGCCCGAAGCGCCCTTGGGCTTGTAGCCCTCGCCATCGGTGGTGCTGCCCAGACCAAAGTCGGGCTCACCACCCAGAGAGCCAAAGATGTCACCAATGTAGTTAGTGGTGGTCAGGCCGGCCTTGAAGGTGCTCTCCCAGCCCTCCAGGATACCGCGGACAATCTCGACACCGGCGTTGAAAATGTTCTCAATGGCAATCTCGAAACCGTTCTGGTCGACGACACGCAGGTTGTCGAAAGCGGTGACGTTTGGTGGTGGGCGGTCAAAGTCGGAGCCGGTGCGCATAAGCATGACCCGCGAGAAGTCGACAATGCCCTCAATACCCATGCGAACAAGCACCTCGAGAACAGCGCTGTCCTCCTGAGCGGTCATGCAGTACTTGCCGGTGCCGTTGGTCCAGATATCAACAACCTCCTCGAAAGCCTCGCCCAGGACGGTACCTGAGTAGTAGACATCGGATGTGGCGGAGTCGCACTTGACAACCGACGGGGTCTCGGTACCGGCCAGGTAGACATCGCCGGCGGCAGCGTACTTGGTGCGGTACTCAGCGGCGATGGGGTCGTCACTGAGGTTGGCCTTGGAGGCAAAGCCGTAGGCGACGTCGAGCAGGTCGGCGCTGAGCTCAAAGACCTCGGTACCGTAGGACTCGCCGGGGTAGATGTTAGGCTCGTTGGTGTCGTAGCCAAAGTAGCCGGTGCTCCAGTTGGCGGGCATCTCGCGAGCGTCAAACTCGTACTGCAGAGCGACTTGGACGGTGTAGCGAGCAAGGGCGACGGAGCCCAGGGTGCCGTACTTGGGGCTGACACCGGCGATACCGGCAATCATGAAGTAAGTGTTGGTGAGGTCAAACAGGCCCGAGAGAGCGACGGCCATGACAGTGGAAGCGGCGTTGATCTCGGACTCGCCAGTGGTCATCTGGCAGATGCTGAAGTCCTCGACACAGTGGACGTGGGGGAACAGCATGGACAGGCCGGGGGTGGTGATGTTGTGGGCGAACAGATCGCCAAGGCCGCTGTCGGGCAGGCTTTCGTACCAGATATCGGCTTCGGGAGCGAACAGGCTGACGATGAAAAACTTGGGGGTGATCTTGCCCTTGCAAGGAGTACCGGCAGCAACGAGCTGGCCGGCAGCCAGCATGGTGGCCACGGCAGTGGAGAAGAAGCGCATCTTGGAAAAGAAGAAGAAAGGTGTATAAAAGAGTGTAAGGACTGAAGCAACAAAAGAGGAGGTTGGAATAATCCAAAAGACGGGATGAATTCGCAGTTAAGGAATTCAAGCTCACAGCTCTGTTGATGCGTAGTCTACCAAGAAAACATCACAAGGGAAAGAAGATGGGGGTTTGCCATGACTATATAATGGAAGGCAGGATAACAGACATTCATCGAAAAGTAACAGCAAGAGGTACTTTTCCAGAATAAAATAAAATAAAATACTATGTAAAATGATAGCAAAAAACAAAAGGACCACGAGGAATACCCATTACCAAGACACCAAGGCTCGGAAAGGAATGTTCAGTGCTTATCACTACTCCAGTCTGGGAGCTAGAACGACAAGGATTAATTCTCGAATATTAATGCTGTACAATTACGCAGCAGAATGAGCATTTCTTGACGGTGTTAGCTGTTGAAGGATGGAGAAGACTGGAGAAAGATAAGGAATATGGAGTGTAATACTATGTAGTCTGTAATCGAGAGGAGTTGGCAGTGACAATTTTAATGGTCTCTATTATTATTGTATCATTGTATGTATCTTCTATCGTGATTTATTACGGAGCTCACAGGGATCTGGATAAGATGGTTCGGCCTGTGTGGAAAAAGAGATTGGGAGTGAAGAAGAAAAACAAGACTGGATAACAGGCGAAAAAAGACAAAGAAGCCGGGAAGGGAAAAGTCCAGGAACACGGTAGGAGTAGAGAAATAGAGTCGTAGGCACAGATACTACTACACTTGTATGTACATTGTACATAGCAGTCGGGCGAGCTCACGCAGCGCCGTGCATGCAACCCCCCTCTACTATGTACAAGATTGCCATTGACACCCTTTTGCTTTATCTTGGAATCACTGACTGTGACTGCTGACACTGCATATATCTATTTGCACACAGCTCTGAGTGCAGACGCGCAACGGCAGCCCCGAGAGGCAGAGTTCGGCACGGTGCTCTCCTGTACTATGTAGAACTCAGTAGCAGCATGAGCAGGCGGCGGTACTTGTTTATTCAGACAGGCAAGAATGATAGCCTTGACAGCGACCTCGGAAAAGGAAAAAGTACACCCCAAAAACACATGGAATTTATCAACTCCCAGCATACAGATGACAGCTTCGGCATAAGTGACGACAAGTCGGCTGCCCTTACTAAATCGGACTATCCCGGCTATCAATGTGTACAATGTACGATGCGATACTCCGTCGCCGTTGCGAGCTATTGCTTCACTCTGCTTTGCTGAGCCTCTGTTTTTCCTCTTTCCTCCTCTTCCAATATTTGTATCTACTATTGAATTGTCTGTCTTCCGTTCGCCACAAGCCTATCTGCGGCGTAGAATACCTTGTTCCAATGTTCCATGCATCCTTCCATTCGGGCCATCTAGCCCTTTCCTGCTTCACCACTATGGCAGTGCATGGAGAAAATCATGCTTATGATAGAGCGGACGAGATACCCATGTCGTCCTCCGTCCCTTCATCACTTCTGCAGCAGAGCATCCCTCCCAATGCCTCTCCCAGTAATTACTCCGCCGAGTGTCTGTGCATTTGCCGTCTTCCGTTGCCCATGCTATTGGCGTCGTCACTCGACATTTGGTCACCTTCTTGGCAGTCTCGTGCAATCCATCCTCAATCTTTTGTCATTTTTTTATACATACCCCCTCTCCATCTCTTCTCTTCTCTCGGACTCTGTGCTCTCCATAATAACACTCCTCGCGTGCCTGACGACGGCTTGTTGACGGCTTCAGCGCCGAGATCGCCACTTTCAACCTTAGCTTGCAGTTTAATTCCTTAGTGCTGGTGAATGACAAACGACGCGTCAATCTAACGGAGTTTGCTTCGATTTCACTCGTTTCCCCCTTTATCTTCTTCCTTTGTCTCTGCTTTCTCTATCTCTCGTTCCTTTTTCCTCTTCGCCATTCTCGCATTTCTTTCATCTTGTTTCTTTTTACATCTTCATTTTCGTAATTAGTCTGCTGTCTTGGTTTTTTTTGTTCTCTTTCTAACTGTCGCTGGTCTTTGGCTTTTTTTCTTCTTCTTTTCGTTCTTTTTGTCCGCTATCCGTAGACGATAGAGTATGCATGCAATGTCAGCTTTGTCATCTAGCATGTCAGATCTCTAATAGGAAGGTCCTTCGTACGCGGGGGCTCCCGAGATAGTGGCGCTCGAGTTGAGACTTCCGTGTTCACTCACACCAACAAAGTAGCTATGCTCAGCATGTTCAGCTGCGCCTTCCTTCAATATCTTGTCTGTCCCAAAATTTGGCGCGCTTCTATTCATGTATAAACAGCTTGCACTGGTAATAACATGTGCAGAAGCAGCAGCTCCCGTCCGCACCTCCCTAGTAGAGAAACCTACCTTCAACTTCAGCGACACAGATTGCTGTGGATGCAATGATACCGGCGGCGACGGTGCTGACCCGAACTGGCCGCTGGCCCCGTATTAAAGTACATAATTGATTCATGCAATAAGAGAAGTTCAAAAGAAACAACTACCGGAAGCTGAATAAAACATAATGCCAAAAGAAATGATTAAATCGAGCAGGGAAAACTGAGAAACTTTAACAAGACATCTCGAAACATCTTAAAAACAGAGTGTGTACGAAGAATCGACGTATTGATGGGCGCTGCCGGGCATTTATACCATGAAACCCCCAAGAACTAGTATTGGGACATCGAAATGCTTGTCATTACAAATGCCGTCTTGTCATGCTTGGATTCCGTCTTAGACTCTTGGAACCCGTCCGTACCGCGACTTACACAAGCTTTGCTTGAATTGGCAGGAGCCAAGACAATGGCACTGGTTAGTCATCTGCCAGTTTGTGTAAAACGTGGTTTTGTACAATGTGGCACAGACTTAGATCTACCAACCTAAATAAACGACTCGATCGAATGCGAGAACAGCAGAGGTGCGACCTCGCGATTGTTGCCTAGGCAGTCTCTACTGCAACACTACTATGAATGCTACTACTCATGCCCATATTTACCCTGCTCACCTTTGGCGTCGTGTCTCAACGTCCCACTGCACCGGGAAGAAGCCGGCAGGACGCCGGGAGGACGCATGGTGCCTAAAAGTGGTTTGCAGTAGAGTAGAGTAATAACTTAGACTCGGTTTTCCATGTGGTTGGGTATTAGGTTGCGCAAGAAAGAGTAAAGATCACCACAGTGCCGCATTATTCTAGAGCCGTGCTGCTAGAATCATAGCATCTAGGCTGGGCTTAGAAAAGCACAGATCGGGAGAAAAAGTAAACTGAAGGCAGTGCGTGCATCATGTCAGCCGCATTGTGATATTCCACAGTTTCATACATGACTCGACATATTATCGTGCTCTGCCACTTATCCCATTGTTCTTGCTACATACATAGTAGTCATGTATCGAGACAATAAACTGTCGTGTGACCCGGCCCCCGAATAAGACTCTGGTGGGTTGATCGATACTATCTGGGCAATAAAATTATATGTAATTGTAAAGTTGACATTTGCTCTTACATAAACGCGTTGGTAACTATAATAAAGGATGGGTCCCCGCTCTTAAAGCACGAAAGGATTTGCACTCTTTACAACGCTTATAAAATTGGCTGCACTAATAGTGTCGTGATCGCTGCCTCAAAGTAGCAAGCCTACGGTGTGTTGACATGGTAGCGGTTAACTCGTTTCCGTGGCGGCCTTTCTCACCCGCTCATACTCAGGAGTTTGCATGGTATGTCTCTGACCAATTGTAAAATGAAATAAACTGCATGCTTTAAAAAGCAAAAGGATGTAAAACATACAATAAAATAGGAATGCTATCGCGGCTCGAGACTCAAGGAGAATAGGTAAGACAAAACAAATGTGCTTCTCGAAGTAAGAGGTCATAGAGACAATGCTCACGCCCACAGACCACTGCTAGCCAGAACAGTTCTGCTACCGCTGGCCGAGTTGAATGATTCAATGCCCATCATCGAGGGCATTTGCAAGTACAGTTTATATGATGTCGCCGGGACCAATGAGACCCGCATTCTACTTATGTTGAGCAACGGACCGGCAACGTGAGGAGATATAACAGAAGTACCGCTCTTAGACACATAGCTGACGCTCTAAGTTGCGTTTGAAGAAATGATTCCAACACCAGATGCCCGAATATCAACAAGCGAGACAGCTGAACAATTTTAAGCTACCCCGGTGTTCATCCACAGCAGAAACTGTGTTGCCCGGCTACGTAGAACCAGGCGATATGTTGCGCGAGTTGATACCTGAGCCATGTCTTATTTGATTGGGGAAACTTTTATGACAGCATATGGGCATTCAGAAGCCAACTAGTCTTAATGTGAATGGCGGCCAAGCTCCCGTGCTTGGGTTCTGACGGTAAGCCATCGGGACACAAAAGGCTGCTCGGTCAAGGCATATCTTTATTTCCAGCTAACAGTTCTTGTGAATTATTACCGGTTAGATAAAAAAGCAACATTTCTGTTATATTTACTACTGAAATAAGGAATTAAAAAGATATCATGACGAAACATAACACATATATACTGTACACACATATATATATATAATAAAAAAGGATCGTGAAATCAAATATATCCAGCCGAGTTGTTAGTCGGCTACTTTCTTAGATAGATTACTGTAGAGGCAAAAATTTGGGGTCTGTCCGTGGATCGAACACGGGACCTCTCGCAAGTTATTGTCCTTTCGGAACAGTACTCAGGGTGTACCCTAAGCGAGAATCATACCACTAGACCAACAGACCGTTGAATATATTAGGTGCTAATACGGTTGAGGTTTCGACTTCCTATGTGCTGTACATATAGACATCGAAATGCTTTGAAATGTAAGAAGGACTAATGTAGTTTAACAAACCTGCTCGATATAAAACAAGAAGACAGAAAGACAATTAAGGAGTGGAAAATCAAAAGCAAAAGGGAGAATCAAACTAAAAAGAAAATAAGGGAAAAACAGACAAGAGATACAAACAACATTGAGCGCTACTTTCGGACAATAGAAACTCTTTCAACACCACCAAACTAAAATCTAAAGAAATCCAACTCTTGATTGCGCTCATCATCCTGATCATCCTGACTAGCTACAGCCGCACGAGCTACCCCTACCGCTTCTCCCGCGGCTGTTACCGCACGGCCAGCGGCTTCGTCGCCCCCTGCTCGTCTTTCTCGGCTCGAACTCGCACTCCGGGGCCTGTTTCTAACATCTCTTGGCCCTCCCTTGCCATTATTTTTGTTAGCCTCGGCAGTCTGCACTATGAGTCCACTCATATTGGCCGGGCTGAGCGCACCAAGCGGCCGGCCGTCGTTGTCGACGTAGCGGTGTCCTTCTCGGATGACGGGATCAATCCAGTCGGCAATGTGTTTTGCGTCATCACTCGCAGCACCTTTAGCTTGGGCTGCTGGAGCACACGGAAGAAGCCTGTCCAGACTTGTCTTTGCCTTCGTATTATCACCTGTAGCAGCTTTGTGATGTCGTGCAGTTTGGGCATCTTTCCTGCCCTCCGACAGGGCCATTGCACCACTTGCCGAGCCACTCATTATCCAGTCCGCAATCGGCATGTCAAAGGCCCCGTGGCTCTGACTATGGTGATGGCCATGGCTGTGCTGCTGCTGACCAGAACCACTCCCACTCAGTGTCCAGCTATCAGTGCCAGGGGGGACGAGGACATAGTCGTCGATGTTTCTGCGAAGAAGACTAGTGGCATCTCGTGGGTCGTCTAAGCTGCCCCCGTCAATTGCAGATCCATTTAGGAAGTCAAGATTAAACGACCCCTGCCCATTGAAAGCGGACAAGATGCTGCTGCTGCTTATGTGGCTACCACTAGGACGATGCAGGATGGATGCTGTAGCAGCAGTACCTCTGCTACCTGGCTGATCGAAGTATGGCGGTGGTGGACGTGTAAATTCAGACGCACGCCGTGACGGGGTTGGACGCCTCTTCTTGGGAGCCTGTAACGCTTCAGTGCTGTCCGGGTTCTCACGCCTTGCCGGGAGAACGCTATATACACCAATGCCGGTGTTGCATCCACTTGCACCACTCATACTGCCAACACCACCTAGCCACCCAGACACTTCACTTCCATCACTTCCCGGACGGGCACCACTGTTGTTGGCACTATTTTCGGGCACATACTCAGGGCCATACACGTCATTGCGCAGCTGCTCTAGAACCGCCTTCAGCAGGTCATCCATGCGCGATGCAGGTTGGTATGTGTGGCTCATATCACTCAGCGCATACGACAAAATCTCCAGGTAGCCCAAGTATGACTGGCGGTCCGTATCTTTGCTCTGCTGGTACGCGAGAGCGGCAATAAGTGCTATGGAAGCAGTACCGGCGTGCTGGATACCGGTGACACAGATGCGGCGGCCGTCAAAGCGCTGGCGGTGCTGCCAAAAGATGCGTGCAACTCGAATGGCTTGCTGCGTACAGATGCTGCGCGACAAAGTGGTCCGACTATCATCAACGATGCATTGCGGATCACCGAGCCCATATGGATTCGGCCCCATATGGTTGCTGCTATTCAACGAGCCGCGACGCGTATCGATACCGCCACTGCTGCCATTGGCAGAGGATGGGCTGGGGTGAGAGTTTGTGCTAGAGCCATCCGAAGACAAGGCTGAGCCGTATTTGGCCCACGGGCGATGAAGAAGTATCATGGACACATGATATTGCTGATGCAGCAAGAAAAAGCCCATGGGGGCGGCCTTGATGTTGGCTGGCTTCCAGGTAAGATGGCCAGGCAGCCGACGGTACCAGTTCTGAAGTTGCCTGTCAAGACTGATGACATGGAGGTAGGCGTTCTCCTCAGTCTCGTTGTGGCCAAATATGGAACTGTTATCATTGACAGCTCCGCTCCGATTCATACTTTTGTTGGTATTATTATGGCCGGGACCACCGGCAGCAAATGGCATGCCGGCAGCAAAGCTTGTGCCCGATGACTGCCCATTGCCATTCGTATAACCACTACCGAGGTTGTGCATATCCCGGCTCTCCACAATCTTGCCAGCAAGCTCCATGAGCTCAAAAAGATACTCGTAGATTTCTTCATTGCTCATCTTTGATGGCCGAAGACGTGACGAAGACCGCACCGACTTGGGAAACGAGGCCAACATCGAGAATTGCTTCGTCAGCAAGTCCATGCCAACATCCTGGCTCTTGATGCTCGTCGGCCGTCCTAGAAAGAGAGCCCAGTACTTGTCAATGACAATTGCCGCCTTCATTACCATGTGCCGGATGTTGACCTCTTTCTCGTTAATATCCGTGTTGCGATAGTCGAGATGCAAACCGATATCAAAGGCAAGTCGGTTTGCCATACCCGAGTACATCCAGCCCGTATTATCCCTCCCAACGCCACACTCAAGATCGCCTAGGAGAAGTAGAGCTTGGACGCTAGGAATTCCACCTGGCCGCTCAAGCTCAATGTCTAGCATGTATTTGGCCTCGCGTTGAAGTGTGCTCTCACGATTGCCAAGACTGATTTTCTTGATATCGTCACGGCTACGGTCGGCAAAACGGTAGCCCATGGCGAGGACGGTGATGTGCAAGAAGCTAGTGTATAATTTTGGGTTCTGGGTCTCGCGGCTCATCTCAAAGGCTTCACGGTCGAGGACATAGATGATGTCATTATAGAACTCCCAGAAGCAGTCAAGCAGGTAGTCATGAGTCGCTTCAGTCAGAGAGCGTATGATGCGCTCAGATCGGCGCACCTGCTCGGGTGGCTCGCGGGAGTCAACGGCATCGTCAGCCTCCACATAGACATGGCTGTTGGCCGTCGGCCCAAAGAATCGAAGACGGCCCGAGAGCTGGTCAAAGGAAAGATTCCCTTTTGTGCACAGCACACGCTGAACAATGTCTTCTTTTTTGGGATCAAGGTTCTGAAATGGAGATGTTTCTTTGATGTTTCCGTTTGAAAATGAAGATGCTGCATTCTCTTGTCTAGTCTCGTGGTCATGGTGAAACTGCTGTGTTTGAGGTGGCTGCATGCTATGTTGACTATGCTGGGTGTGCTGGGTGTGGTAATTGTCCTGAAACTGTTGGCTTTGATAGCCTTGATGGCTCTGAACACTGTGTAGGCTGTGTGACAGCATCTCCAAGTCTCTGTTGATCTGGTCTGTGGTGTTTACACCATTTTCTGGAGCGGCAGGCTCGGACGGTACACCCATCGCAACATCGACGTCTGTTAGACTGGGGTCGATGAGATTGATATCTTCGTGCATTGAGCAGTCGTCGCGCTGCCCAGCATCAGTTGACTTGGGGGGTGTAGCATCGTCTCTAGACGGCGAGCCATCTGTGCTCAGAGCCGCATCGAGCTGTGCCAGGAAAGGCGGGCTGGGAGGCTCAGTCTGGGTCGTCTGCTCAACGGGTTGTTGTTGCTGAAACTCCTCGACGAGTTGAAATTGTTGAGGCAGCTGGTGTTGTTCTGCTTGATTTGAAGGCTGCTCTTCCGGCTGTGACTGCTGCTCATACTGAGCTGACTTTGACCGGGCTTCTTGACGGGTCTTGGGAGGATGTACTGCGGGCGGCGGAGCAACACCGCGCTCATGAAGCATGGTCTCGAGCAGCATGATGCGTTCCGACAGAGAAAACATGTACGCTTTGGAAATAGGCCGCCGCCGCTCATCGTCGTTCTTTATGATGCATTCGGTGCCTGCACGCTTACACTGAGTGCACTCAGATTCGCCCTTAGGTACAACACACCGGATACGCCGGTCTCTGCAAGATGCACAGGCTACTGAAGCGCGGTGTCGAACTTGCTGCCTGTTGGCACGAGAAGTGCTTCCACGGGCTGAGACATTTTCTTGGTTCTTGATGCTGCTCGAGTCTTCCGACTGAGAGTGTTTTCCATCATCCGTTGAAGCCATGATGGAGACGATAGATCCTTGACTTTGTGTTTGTGTACTTTAGTATATTGTGAGATGGCAAGCATAGAGGGACAATATCTAAAAAGAATGGCTTTTGGGGGAACTTGTAGTCTACGGGCCGATATCAGTTTCATGGAAGTGTAGAGATCTGCGGAGTACTTCGGCCTTGAACTAATGCCTCTTATGATACTCAACGTCACTTTGGTAATAGGTGCCTATTACTTCCCCCACAGACCCATAACAGAACTGCAGAATTCTGGGGTAAAGAGAAAAAAGGAGTATAAAACACAAGAAGTATGACCAGTGACATGTAAATATCTGGTGTCTATTGGGTGTATGAGGTGGAGATGGGGGAAGCAGCCACCTTCTGTGATGTGCTTAGTATCACAAGTGTAAAAACACACCGATATGTTGACCATTAATTTAACGCCCAGACTTAATCAAGCTTGGTTGGTTTATTAGGGTAACACTGTCTTGTTTAGGCTATCTTGTAAGACCTGTTCGACCCAGTGATACTGGGTTGACTTTATGTTAAATATCGAGACTGCAGATCATGTTGAGGGGAGAAAGGGTAGGCGCCGATGCGGAGTGCAAGCTACCAAGCATAACACCACGGAAGCATGTCCATCCATGACACAGTGCTTCTCCTATCGAATCTGTAAATGAGTAATATTAGTATGCATGGCCTTTTGTCCGAACCATGTGGATAAAACTGTTCTCTAAGGGCATGCCGACAATATAGAGAAAGCCACGGCAGTTTCCTGTCACCTGTGCCACTCGATTTACTCGAGATACCTGCCCAACACATACTGTAGCAATTTTCGATCTAGAGCACCGCCAATGCCATCTATCATCGGTTGCTTTGTCTCTCTCACTTAAATCCGGTCGGAAACCTCTCACTTGTGACCGGTGTCCATTCTACCGAACCGGTTGGACAGCAGTCCGATACAATGCGGGGGATAATCCGGGGAGTGTGGAAAAATAGTAAGGGTTTCGTTTTCGGAGAGATACATACTGTAAGTAGTCGTGCATCACAATGTTGAATGTAGAGCTTCGGTGTATCTACTTCGTTCATAACCCTTCGTCATACTTTTGAGTGTGACTATTGGCACTGCATTTCTCCACAGCTTCCCCGGCCGGAGCGTGCCATTTCACCATACACACAAATATATCTGAATACTGAATAAATAAGAAGCTACCATATACTATCTGATTTGGAACATCGAGGTTGCTGTTATTTACGGTTGACTTGCTCACACAGGAATTTACCCAACTGGTACATGAGCCATGTCAACAGACTTCTTAAACCAGGGCGGCTGCCGCGATGTCTCGCAGTAATTTTGAGACAGGTTAGAAAGAGGGGAAGGCAGCTTGCCCCGGCAATAGTTCAATAAACCGCAAAACTCCGAAGATCTGACAGGTCGGGTGCTGTTGGAAGCACTTCCCCAACAAGTATTCTACCGAGGGGAAGGCAATGAAGGAGACTGGCACTCGTACATACAGTCCTCGAAGCTAGTATGATCCGTGTTGCCTTTCGCCTGCCATGACTTGAAGTTATGGAATGCCGCCTTGTGATTGTGGCAGGTATTATATTTGGTGTCAAATATTTTTTGGGAAGAATAATCAAAGTTAATAGTTAATAAACTATAAACAGACTTACATATTAGTGCAAGGCGGGAGACAACTCAAACATAAAAAAGAACTATTATACGCAAAGAAGCCCTAAGCTACAGGCCCCAAGAACGGCAAGAAAAGTGAAGAAATGGACAAAAAACCCCAAGCAAAACGTTCAAATTCGTGAATAAAGAGATAATTCAGCTAGGGACGCACTTGAACCCGTACTCATAATTTATTGAAGAGTAAAATCAATGCTTCCTACTTTCAAAAGGTGCAAACCAGACTGGGAAACTCCGCTGCTGTCCATCTCTGACGTGGTTGGCTACTCGATGAATCATTGGGAACCAACAAGCAATACATATATGTAGACGACTGATGACCCAGCCGGGCTATGCTCTTCAGAATAAACGGGGGGAAGACTAAAAAACGGATGAAAGAGAACGATTATCCCACATCGACATTAAAGAGCATAATGCAGGGGCATATCCGCACCCGTCTTGTTCTCCTCATCTGAATCATCGCACCCCTCACCCCATCATCGGCATTGTCCTTCTACGCCAATGACCAACGTCTTGTGTCTGCCTACTCGACATCCCAGTCTTCGTCGACATTGCGAACATATGTTGAGAGCCCGTCGACGTCCTTGGTGACGTTCGCCTTGATCTCGCCGTTGCCCAAGTAGGCAAACCGGTTGCCGTAGCGGTATCGGATGTTGTAGTCTTCAAAGCGTGGCTGCTTGATCGTCTTGAGAAAGTGGATAGTCTAAATTGTCAGCATGGTAATTTCACTGGGAAAATAGGCTGAAAAAAGAAGAAGGAGAAGAAGAAGGAGAAGAAAAAAGAAAAGAAAACATACACAACCTGGCCATAGGTAGATGCGGTTTTTGATCTTGCCGTCCTTGAACCAGCTGCGGCATTCTTCCTGGAAAACGGTCGACTTGTGAAACTCGTCAAAGTGGGCGTAGATATCGTCAACGGCTTCCTGCTGCACTTCAATTGACCGGATATTCTCGTGCTGGATCTTCTTCATCATCTTGATCGAGTACTCGACCGTAGTTTCGATTGACGGCAGCAAGGTCCCCGAGGACCAGGTTGCGCCAGGACCGACGATGGTGTAGTAGTTTGGGAACCGTGGTGCAGACACACCCAGGTACAGATTTATGTTGTCGCCCCAGTCGTCGTCCAGGGTCTGACCGCTTGCGTTGATGAGCTTGAAGGCAGGCCGGAAAGCGACCTTGAAGCCAGTTGCGCACACAATTATATCAAGGTCGTGCTGCTTTGCATCGGCCGTTACGATACCCGCCTTGTTGACGTTCTTCAATGGACCGAAGACAGGCTCGACGTTTGGCTTCACCAATGCTTCGAGGTAGCCGTCACCTGGTGAGATGCGACGACAGCCAGGCGCCCATTTAGGAATAATAAACTCTTTGAGTTTCTCGTTTCCAGGCCCAATACGGCGCAGCATCTCCTCTGTGATGACCTTGCGAAAATGCTCAGACATTTCAGAGCCCTGCTGATACATGCCAAACAACGAGTTGATCTCAGCTTCAATGCGGCGGCGGAATTGGAGGTGGAAAGCTGGGTTGTTCTTGAACCGGTCCTTTTCTCCCTGTGAAAAGGTGTACTGCCGCTTGATGTCGTCCTCACTGCCTTTGAGGAGATCCTCGTGCAGCACTCCAGCACCAAATGGAGGTGATACCCATGTCGATGAGCGCATAAACACCTTCATGTTCCTGACTGTCGGCTGTAGGGATGGCACAATTTGAACACTTGTAGATCCGGTGCCGATGACGCCAATATTCTTGTCTTTGAAGTCGACGCTGTGGTCCCAGTTGGCCGAGTGGATGACTGGGCCGTGGAAGTCATGTAGTCCGTCAATATCGGGCCACACCCAGTTGTTGAGGATGCCCGTTCCGTTCACAAGAACATGGCAAAAGTCGGTCCAGCGCTCGTTGGTGGTCTGGTCCAAAAGTGTAAGGTCCCAGATTCCACGCTCTTCGTTCCAGCGACCCTCAACAACTTTTGTATTGACCTTGATATATTTGAACGTGCCAAATCTCTCAATACAGTCGTCAAAGTACTTGCGAATTTCGGCGCCGTAGGCATAGTAGTTGCTCCAATCAGGCTTCGGGTCCCAAGAAAACGTATAAAGATGGGCTGGGATCTGTTTCAGCCAGCAGTTAGCCTCTTGTAATATAATTGTAGATGATACGCATACAGACTACTCACATCGCAAGCAACGCCGGGGTATCTAGAGTGTCAGCTCACATCTTTTTAACGTAGCTCACAACAACTTACGTGTTTTCGACCCAGGTGCCACCAGGGACTGGGTTCTTTTCAAATAGGATCAGCTCGAAGCTGCCCGGCACCATCGTTTTCTCCTATCTCTGTTAGAAGCAGTTCTTGTCTCTGTTGCGTGTACGCCAATTCTCACCATTTTGTAAGCGAGGCAGATTCCAGAAGCACCAGCGCCGACACAAGCCACCCGCAACTTTGAGGGCTTCGAGTGGTACTGCTGGAGAACATGGTACGGTGTTGCGCCCTCGGGATAGCTGAAATCATTCGCGCCAGTTCTGTGGTCGACACCATTGGCACTGTTGCCAGTGATGCCATTTGCACCGTTTGTAGCTCTAGTCGCTGTCATATTGTCTGTTATTTTTCTTCTAGCGATGTAGGGTGTTTGAAGGTATAATATTCGGGCGATAAGACAAGAGGAAGGGACAAATGCAAATATATTGTGAAGAATTAAAAAGGATGATGGCAACAGAGGAGGGAATCTTTTGTGATCCTATATCACAGATTCCAGAAAAGTTTGAACTAGACGAGCTATGGCCCTTGGCCGTGATATCATGAGTTGGAACTGCTGGCCATTTTTGAAGAGGTAGGGCAAATCACAATACTATCGGATAACAAGGCCACTTTCTCGGGCAGTCATTGCATGTTTCACTTCTATTCAGCATCTGCTTTTCCAGGCACAGCTTGATCGAGTGCCATGGCAGTCTACATCCAGACATATCACGGCCATACTATTAAAAGCTGATATAGCTTGGGAAAGGGTACGCGGTACAGCTAGTCACCGAAAAGGGCTATGCAAATTCGAGGGCCTGTGGACTATTGCACTCGCTCTGGCATATCGATTTCCGCCAGTGAGGATAAGAGCTCTCTTGGGGTATCAGTACTAGCACAAATTGTGAGGCAAGCAATACAAGTCACGAACGATATCAAGCTCTCTCTTACATGAGTTACAGAGACAAGGACCAGTTCAGGTTGGGTGAGCATTCCCGTCGACGTTAGCCGGTCAGTCATAGGGGTCACAGGCCGGGGAAGGCGAAGTACGAGGCTATGCAGGCAGACCTCTGCTTGTAAGCCACATTTAAGCTCGTATTGGACGTGCAAGAAAAGTAAAAGAGGCACACTCTCGAGCTGGCAGCCAAGCGTAATCTTCTCACACGTCACAAGCGTTCAACGCGGGGAATGTTATCCGAGAAATGAATCAGTAGCGCTACTGGTACAAAGTATGAGGTGGACTTGCTATCGGCTGCCCGCGTTCTGAATTAGTGCCCAGTTTCCTAAAATGGAATTAGAGCTGGGGGAATCAATTTTCAAGTACATAACTTTGTCTTGCCCATTCTGGAGCCGGAGAACTTAAAAATAAATTAAGTAGGAGGGAGGCCTTTGAGAATGTCTTATGATTACCGTATGCTGTTCCGGATAAACTTGTCAAGCAGTTGGAGGGAGGGAGCGGAGCTAATGGAAGATGTTTGCCCTATCAAAGCCGGCCCCCTCGACAACGAAATCATGATATCTGGCTCGCATTGCGATCTAACGAGCCTGTTTACCCGTATAACTCTCTCTCTACTAGATAATCCGACAATAGTACTGGGCCGGCTCTATTGCTGCAATTGTATTGTGACACTCGCCATCAGCAATTTCTTTGTGAAGATCGCATCACGAGAATTGCATTTACAATGGGCAACCACGCTCTCGTCTACGGTATGATACTCTAGAGCAGAAGCCCATTTACATGCTAACAATATAGGTGCCAGTGGAATCACCGGCTGGGCCATTGTCAACGCTATCCTTGGAGGTTATCCGTCACCAGAAACCTTTGACAAGGTCACAGCCCTCACAAACCGCCCACTCAGCCCAGACGCTGCTCAATGGCCTGCATCTCCAAAGCTCAACATCGTCAGTGGTATTGATATTCTCACAGACAAGGGACAGGATGGCCTCGAGACAGAGATAAGATCTCGCGTGACACACATTGATACGGTCACACACGTTTATTTCTTTGCCTACATCATGGACCCAGATCCAGAGAAGGAGGTCAGCATTAATGTTGAGCTGTTGAAGCGTGCCATTACGGCCGTTGAGAACCGCTCATCCAGCCTCAAGTTTGTTGTTCTACCGACAGGCACGAAAGCGTATGGTGTGCACCTCCTTGAGGAAAACTTCCCTTTTCACAAAGATCTGCCTCTCAAAGAGTCTCTGCCACGCATCCCGGAGCCGTACGCCTCGCAAATGTTTTATTATGGTCAGACTGATATGCTGTCAGCCATGTCCAAGGGAAAAGCCTGGACCTGGTGCGAGATCATGCCCGACGTCATTATCGGGTTTGTTCCTAACAACAACATTTACTGCCTTGCACAGCAGCTTGGCACGTACCTCTCACTCTACCGTTATATTGAAGGCGAAGGCGCAGAGGTCGCATTTCCTGGCTCCGAAAAGTCGTGGAAAACCCTCTTTATCGAAAGTAGCCAAGACATTTGCGCCAAAGTATCTATAATTGCCTCTTTGCATTCGGAAACGACGTCGGAAGAGCGTTACAATGCCGCGGACAGAAAACTTCCAACTATGTGGAGTGATAAATGGCCAGTCATTACAGCCTACTTCGGCCTCAAGGGTGTTGCACCACCGCCCAACGGGCAGGGCCCCGACCCGGTGAACTACCTCGCAGACCACTACGAGCAGTGGAATGCGCTTGAGAAAAAGCACGGCCTCCAGAGCGGGCGTGTTGGCAATCACCGCAATTTTGGCGGATTTGCCTACTTTATCATGACGATGCTCAACTTTGACCGGCACATGGACATGACCAAGTGCTTTGAGATGATGGGCAAGGACAACGTCGAGTACACGACAAAGGAAACCTTCTATACGGCATTCGACCGTTTCCGCGCAGCAAGGATTATCCCTTGATTATTTCCATTTGTGGCCCTCAGTTATCTACTTAATTTTATCATCATGACTGAATTGACTTTGCTCCAAATTCTAGCGAGTGAAACTGTATGAAGTAGTAGAATGATATTTTACACGTCTTTTACATCTCATACTAGTGTGTTCATTTTGCTGTACAGTATGCAAGAGCACAGCTACCTTCTATTATATTTGCTGTTCTGCAGGTAAAGATGCGGGCTCTCTTATCCCCTCATCTTCTTGCCGCGGCTAGGTCTTTGAGCTCGATAGCCATTTGGATCTTTGGAGAACCTACCCCGACATATCACACCCACCAATACCTTGTCAACAATATTATTCCTATATATTGACTCTACTTCTTACCGGGTGGTACCTCATCTAACTACTACCAAGCAGTAACTTTTGCCCGACAACGCACTCTTCCCATGCCTATCGCCATGTCTGTCCCTCCCTCTGTCTTCGAGGCCCCTGCCTTTAATCGCATCCCCGTTTGGGTCCAGCAAAAGCTCTCTCCATTAGCTGTTAAAAAGATTCAGGATGTCTACGACTTCGTCGAGAACGAGGTCATTCCACGCGAGCAGATTATGCGCAACCAGCTTGAAAGCAAGCGGTGGTCCACACCCCCGCTGATGCACGAGCTCCGTGAAAAGGCAAAGTCCAAGGGTCTTTTCAACCTCTTTCTATCTAATCATTTCAAAGAAAGCCCTGGCCTTACCAACCTCGAATACTCATGCTGTGCCGAAGTCATGGGCCGCTGCTATTGGGCAGCACAGACAATGAACTGCCATGCACCTGAAACGGGCAACATTGAGCTGCTGGCAAAGTACTGCAATGGCGAGCAAAAGGAGAAGTGGCTCAAGCCGCTTATGGAGGGTACCGCGTCCTCAGCTTATTCGATGACGGAACCGGATGTTGCCAGCTCGGATGCAACCAACATCGGCATAGAAGTACGCCGCGACGGCGAAGAATACGTCATCAATGGGCGCAAGCTATACGGAAACTGCCTATGGAACAAAGGCTTGTCATTCTACATTCTGATGGGCTGCTCTGACCCGACAAACAAGGACCGTTGGAAGCGCCATACGATGTTCATCGTCCCTTGCAGCACTCCCGGCATTACTCAGGTCCGTAACCTCACCATCATGGGCTATGATTGGGCCCCCGAAGGCCACGGCGAATACGTCTACAAGGATGTCCGCATCCCGGCCGCCAATGTCATCTTGGGTGAGGGTCGGGCCTTTGAAATTGCCCAGGGTCGCTTGGGCCCAGGCCGCATTCACCATTGTATGCGTCTACTTGGCCAGTGCGAGCGTGCCTATGAGCTCGCCTTGCTACGCTGCACCGACCCTCGGAAAAAACCTCGGGGCAAGTTGATTGGCGAGTTTGACAGCAACATTGAGCGTATTGCCCGGATGCGCCTGGACCTCGACGCCGCGCGTCTTGTCGTCCTCTCAGCAGCCGATACAATGGATGTCCGTGGAAATAAGGCGGGCAAGCGCACAATTGCCCAGAGCAAAATTCTGGTTCCTATCCTGGCTACCAAGATTATCGACGAGTGCATGCAAATATATGCCGGCCAAGGCCTCACTCAGCACACTCCTCTGCCCGAGATGTGGACTTATGCTCGGTTCGTTCGAGTTGCCGATGGCCCAGATGCGGTACATCGACACCAAGTTGGCCGTGAGGAGATGAAGACAGCCCCCAAGTTCCAGGAGCGGTACCGGGAGTACACGTCCAAAGCCAAGGCCCTCTCTGAGCAGTATGGTTTTAAGTATGAGTCATTTGACTAATAATTCTTGTATATTTGTTATTTTCACTCTGCATCTTAGTCTCGCAAACAATCTACATGTTGTGTTCTAGCTATCATCATGATACTTTCACGGTCTTGATCAGTGTTTGATAAGATATTTGCTGTGTTGTACTACAGTTTAGTGCTCGCTAAAATCAGGCACAGGTTCGACCGCATCTAGTTTGAGTTCTAGATCCGGAAATATTTAGCCACTTACATGATTCACGTATTTATGTAGTTGGAAACTCGTCAAACAAGAGCTTCTCCTCATTGTTGGGGTATAGTTAGAGAAAGGTACAGACTGAAATGCGTAAAGTAATATCATGCAATCTTAACTACTGTAATACTATTTTCTGCCCTATCTATTATACAAAGGTCATTAGTCTTGTGAGACATCGCGCAATCTCCATCTAGAGATGCTCAAAGTAAATTCAAGCAGCTATAATTGTACCAGCAAATTTCTAATCTATGTGATCTCTATTACAGCTTTGTAAGACGGCCAGCGGCTAGCCGTGCACCCCCGTCCACAGAAATATCTTCCCCGTTAACGTAGCGCCCGGCCATTGATGCTAGAAAAACGGCAACTCCGGCAATGTCTTCGGGTATGCCCAGTCGACCTAATGGGTTATTCTTCCTCAGTTCTTCCTCTCCACCCAAATTCTTGATGAGGCCTTGCGCCAGCTTCGACGGGAAAAACCCTGGGGAGATGACGTTTGACGTGATATGGTGCGGGCCCAGCTCGACGGCCAGGTTTCGGCTCAAATGGTTGGCGGCTGCCTTGGAGACAGAGTACATGATCGTGCCGTTAGCCCCGACATGGGGCACATTGCTGCCGGCTGTTGAGCTGACGATGATCACTCGGCTCGGGTCGTCGAGAGAAGCGTTTGACTGAAGCAGGGGAAGACTCTTCTGCACAAGCTCAAAAATTCCGCGCACGTTAAGGTCCAAAATCTTGACAGACGAGTGCGAGGGTGCATCCTCAAACCTCGAACCCCACGATGCTCCAGCATTGCAAACCAATATATTGAGGCCTCTGGATCCAACAAGATCATTGACTTGCACCACGAGTTGACCTATGGCTTCAGTGTTTCCAACATTAGCAGCTAGGCCAACAGCGCGGCCCGTGATTCCTGGCAGTTTGTTAAGGCGATTAACAGCCTGGTTGATGCCCTGCTTGCCTTCAAGTTTGCGAGCTGTCACGATAACAAGAGACGCTCCTGCTCTAAGAAACGCAGTGGCCATGTGCAGTCCAAGGCCACGAGAGCCGCCTGTAACAAGGGCAATCTTGCCCTCGAGCGAGAACATATTCCCAAAGTTCTGCAAGTCAGACATGATAACTTATTGAAAGAAAGAAGCGAGCGAGATGACAGGCGTTCGAGGAGATCGAAGCTGATAATACTTCCAAGAAAAATATGATGAAGAAAATATTAAACTGAGGGAAGCACAAACGCAGCTCGGCAACATCGTGAGAAAATCGGTGTTTGGTTTGCAGCATTAATATCAACTAGCTGCCTCCTCGGCTATGCACAACTCCTCTTTGCTTAATCAGTCCCAATAAATAGCCCGACTCCCAGACCTCGCTACATCAGCGTGCCGCCTCGACGTTCTTTCCTCCAACTCCACCCAATGAGTCGTGTTAGCGGATTGGTTGTTCCACAATATGAATCATCGGAGTGGGGCCGTACCCCAGATTCTCTCCCGGCCTGTCCCGTGACAATATCGTGGCACCTACCGGATAGTCGATGGCTCTTTCCTTTCTATGAAGTCAGTTCTTGCGAGATAGGTTGCTCTTCCCTAATTATCTCTTGCTCCTTATCATGCATATTAAATCTCGTAATCAAATAGAGTGCATAGCTTGGTCATATACAGTCTTATAGACCCCTGCTACTGCTACTTGTCAACTTGTCAGCTTGCCAATCATCTCACTCTCTTCCGTTCTTAACTTACCCCGCAACAAATCATGCCCGACAGCCCGAGGGCAAGCACACATGGCCGATAGCTGGACTATTTCTTTCTCTTCCTAGAATCCCCAAACTCGGAGAATGATGGCCGCAGTGGAGCTGATACTAGCAGATCCTAGTCTTTCGTCTAGTTTGGTCGGAGGGGAGCTGTGGCCCAGCCGAAATTGGTGAGACCGAGGTCGCCATTACCCATCCATTCCCCTCTGCAAAAGTCCATGATTTATGTGGCTGTATATCGGCGTAAGATTATTAGTGCCGCCCGTTAGCTTGTCTACCTCATCTCACTGCTCAACGGCGGTGACTTGATAAAAGACAGCTTATGTCAGTAGCTGACCGTGCATGCTCTATCATACCAAGCATCTCGGCCTTGCTTCTATTTTTGTATATTCTGGTCCGGGCTTTCTTGGATGGATTTGGGCTGATCTGGCGAGACCGTTTTTTTTGCAATCTATTCTGATCACCTTTAGCATCTTTGCTTTCTTTCTGAGCTTTTGCTATACATATATTTGTATAAAACTTACAATTATCTTGTCCCTGGACAAAGCTTACGACATCATATCGCATCGAGAGTGTCCAGCCCATCGCCACAAAATATGCCTTTCAAATCCCTCTACCCAGACTTGGATATTCCCAAGAAAAACGTCCTATCCTATTTGTTTCCCGAGAACGAGACACCGAATGAAGGGCCTATCTGGCACGATACGTGCGACCCCGGCACGAAGAAGCTGTCCCCTGCACAGGCTCTGGTATGGATCAAGAAGCTCGCTTTTGGTCTCGAGCGCTTTGGCCTTCGCCGCGGCGATGTTATCATGATTTTCACGCCAAATCAAATATTCGTGCCCGTCGCCTATCTAGGTATTGTTGGTGCCGGCTATGTCTTTAGCGGCACCAACCCAGGTTACACCGTGCCTGAAATTGTCCACCAGATGAACAACACCGAGGCCAAGCTGGTTCTTGTTCACCCGACCCTACTCAGGGCCGCACTGGAAGCGGCACCCCTGGCCAAAGTCCCACGCTCTAACATCTTCTTGTTCTCCGACGTCGAAAACGAGACTATTGACGGTGTTCAAGACTGGCGCCGGGGTCTTGCTATCAGCGATGCCAAAGCCAATAGGTACACGTGGCCCAAGCTTAGTCCTGACGAAGCATCCAATACTATTGCAACTATCAACTACAGCTCCGGCACTACAGGCATGCCCAAGGGTGTTTGTGTGTCGCACGCCAATCTGATTGCCAATGTCGACCAGGCAATCTTTTCGCGGTATGCACACAAACCATACAAATTTGAGGATCGTCCACAAGAGCGATGGATCGGATTTCTGCCACTGTATCATGCCTACGGACAGTTATACACCATCATCATGGCTGTTAAGCTGCGCGTACCAGTCTACATCATGAGCGAGTTCCGATACGAAGATTTTCTGCACAGCATCGGCCAGTTCAAAATCACAAGTCTGCAGATTGCACCGCCTATCTTGGTGATGTTGTCCAAGCGGCCAGAGACCCAGCGCTACGATCTACGCTCTATCCGCGACGTCTTGTGCGGCGCTGCCCCCCTCAGTCGCGAACTACAAAATGACTGCCAGCGCCGATTTAATGTGCAAATCAACCAGGGCTGGGGCATGACAGAAGTGACGTGCGGTGGCTTACATGTGCCCGGTGGTATCCGAGATGATACAGGCAGTGTCGGTCGACTGCACCCCAATTGCGAGTGCAAACTCTTGGACGACGACGGCAAAGAAGTCGCTCTCAGTGAGCCGGGCGAGCTGCATATTAAGGGACCTAATGTCTGCATGGGCTACTGGCGCAACGAAGAGGCTACGCGCGACGCGCTGTCTCCTGATGGTTGGCTCAAGACGGGCGACGTCGCTATCTGCAACAAGGAAGGCTATTTCTGGATCGTCGACCGCAAGAAAGAGCTGATCAAGGTCAATGCGCTGCAGGTAGCCCCAGCCGAGTTGGAGGGCGTGCTTCTGGAGAATGAACATGTGGCGGATGCGGCTGTGGCGGGTATCGCATTACGCGATGAAGAGTTTCCGCGGGCCTATGTCGTGATCCATGAGACGTCAAAAAGCAAAGTAACGCCAGTCGATATCCAAGACTGGATAGTGGCTCGCGTCGCCAAGCACAAGCGACTGACTGGCGGTGTGGTGTTTGTGGAAGAGGTGCCAAAGCTAGCTTCTGGCAAGATCCAGCGCAAAGTGATGCAGGCATGGGCAAAGCGCGACGCCGCCGAGATGTTGAGGCAGGCACAGACAGGCTGGAAGGCGAAGCTGTAGATATGTAGACTTGATTAATATATCTTGTTTCAAGCCCTGGCGCACTGTGCACAATATACAGGTCTATGCTCGAAAACTTATACTTTTAATTGAGTGAATGGGGTGTTGCTGCTAGTGTGTGTGTATAAATTAAATATGGCCAAGAAGCGGTAGGAAACCAAAATAAAATCCAAAGATCCTCAAAACATAATAAAGAGAGAATCGTAGTCGTCGTCATCGTTCAACATATTCGTACAAAACAGATCCGCAGTGTTCTGTAGGCAGCTATTGTATGGCTACCTCACAGATCCTTGTCGTTCTTGCCGCTAGAGTCTTTAACTTCAGTGCCACCCTTTTCGGGTGACAGCTTCTCGGTTTCACTCTTGAAGCCATCAGCGACATCACTAAGGCCATTAGCTGCCTGTTCAGCAGCAGCTGCAATTTTATCGCGGTACTCTTGGAGGTCAATAGGCATATTGCCCAGAGCAACTATGGGTGTTAGTTTGCAGTCTCCCTTGGAATCAAATGGTCAAGAAGTACTTACATCTATCAAACAGGTAGTAAGATGTCACCAGGAAAATAGGCATGGCCACTATCAGAGACAACCACTCCCGCATCTTCTTCTTGTATGCGGGTGTTTCCCTAATGTCAATAGGAGGCGATGGTCCTGTAGATTCGGCAGCAGCCTCTGGAACACTCCTAGTTGGACTGGCTGTTGATGGCGGAGGGAGGTCCATAGACTCTGATGAATCATCCAAGTACTGGTGGCGCATAACCGGAGCTGGTGTGCTCGTCGACTGACTTGCTGCAAGACGTAGCCGCTTGAGCTCAGCTAGTGCCTCTTCCTGGCTAGCTGCCGCTGCATATGCGCTTTCCTGTGAAGCTGCTGAGCTAGAGGTAGCGGTGGCAGGTGGCTCCGGGGCTGGAGCGGCTTGTCTCGTAGCAAATCTGGATTTCGGTACAACGGTAGCTACTGTTGCTGCGGCTGTAGCTGCGGCTGCTGATGCTGAAACGTTCTTTGCAGGAGCCGGTGTTACCACTGTCTTTTTGGCAGTCGTTGGCTCGGTCGGCTTCAGCGCAGCGGCCGTAGGGACGGTGATCGGGGCTGCAGTAGCAGCAGGTGCTGGTGTCGAAGCTGGAGTAGAAATTACAACATGTGCAGCAGCTGCTGACGGCGGGGGTGTGGCAACAGACTCGGGTGTAGGAGGCACAGGTGCGACTACGGTAGTGTCCGCGGGTGCAGCGGGCTTGGCTTCGGCTGCCACTGCTGCCGCCGCCTTCCTTCCTCTAGTTGTCTTGGTTGCGGTTGTGGTTGTGGTTGCGGCTGCAGTTGCTGTCGCGGTTCTGGCTGCGGTCTTGGCAGTGCTTGCACGGGTCTTCTTAACAGGCGCAACAGCAACCTCAGTCGCCTCTCTAGCAGGCTCCGCCTCCACCACAGGCTCAACGACCTTCTTTTTCCGGCCACGAGTGGCTTTGGCAGGTCCCGCGGCTTCTGCTGCCGCTTCCGTGGTAGTCGGTTCGGGTGCTCCCGTTATAGCTGCAGCTGCCGCTGTCGTCTTGGTGCTTGTCCGTTTCCTTGTTGTGGAAGTGGCGGCCGCTATTGTTGTTGCTGCTGCCTTTGCTGGCGACTCGGTGGTCGCTGCTGCTGTTGGTGTGGTGGCAGCTGCAGCTGGGGCCGCTTTTGACGCGCGCGGTGCTCTAGGCTTGGGTGTCTTGGGTGCCTTTGCACTTGTGCTTGTCGATGCAAATCTAGCAGACCCAGGCAATGGCAGAGCGACAAGTGGTGAGGCGGCTGCACCCCGAAAGGTCACATTGCTGGCTTGCCGGGCCAGGGTGGCAACTGGAGCGGCTCCGTTCACAATGGAGTTATAGCAGGCCGCGGCCGCCTTTTGGGCGCCATTAGCAGCGATCCGCGACATTCTGACAGAGTCGATAGTTGCTGTGTGTCCACGGCAGTCGTCTATGTGTATGACGGCGGCTTGTCGCAAACAAAGTTTCGGTGGGGTTCATGTGCAGGCCGGGGGAGGAAAATATAAGCCGGCGCGGCTGCGGTAGTGCTCCATATATAGCAGGAACGATTGATAACTATTACTATATACAAATTTATCCAAACCAGGAAAGACCGCATAAACTCACAAAAGTGTAAATTTCATCAATAACTGTTTCCTGTTTATTCAACTCTACTTTAACATTTTCTCGCTATACATTGACTTATCAATCTCCCAGTATCATGCAAAAGTTCATAGCCTTCGAGTGTCCTAACATGTCATCCCCCAGTCCGTCTGAAATTTTTTACCCTACTCAACATTTCATGCGTGAAGACACTAAATTTTAAAGTCGCCAAAGAAGGCTAGCGCTTTGTCCTGGCCAATCAGTGGGTGTAAATTAGACCACCATTATGGAAGCTATCTCAGGAACGCGACACCCAAAGTACAGCACGTGAAATTAGACGCGTCTTGATTTTGAAAGAAATGAAGTTCTCAGAGCATATTCTCTTTGTTTACTTTTTAAGAAGCAAAGGCAATTTTGTGGAATATATAGAGGGACTATGTTTAAATTGAGTTTAACTTTTTCTTGTCGTTGTCGTTATAGGTCTTTCTATTGTTGTTTTATGAAATTCAATATAAACTTGACAGACAAAAATATAATCTCAAGAGTGAAATCTCAAGAAATTTTTAATTATACGATTTATATTTTTAATAATCTTAAAATTTGGACATAAGTAAATTACTAGGCCTTGCACCATATTATTATTGAGTACAAATAATAGAAGTATTCGCTACCAAAATGTGTAGATTTTTAAAACAAAAATATGCGTAAACCATGACAGTACCTATCTCGACCAGGTTGACCATTGATAGCCCCGTTTTGATATTGACAACTAGAAGTATGACATCCGTGACCATCCGAGAACACCCTCCAAAGCAGCTCGCACATCCAGCGGGGTCGCAAAGCCCACACGCCCGGCAATCTCGCCTTTGCGCCCCGACCCAAGCTCTGTCCACCGTGCTAACAGAGCACCATCGACAACACTCCGGCCAACAGCAGTGTCGACTCCAGGAGACAGCGTGGAAGCACCGATGCCGCCTTCAATAGCCATGCGGTAGCCCTTGGGGTTAAGGCCGGCAGTGTGCGCCAGCGAGTTGGTGAGCTGTGCCGCCAGAGACGACAGCCGACGGTACTCGGACTCGCTGATTGGCATGAGGGAGGCCAGCATACCAGTAGGGCTTGCCAATAGAAGGTGATGAGGTGTAGGCGCTGCCGACTGCTCGGCATCACCATTCGCACCGTTGGTTCCATTCTTGTCATTGGACCGGGCATCGCCGACTGCGGTCGACGGCATTAGCAGGGAGCTGGTGGTATAGTGAGCACCCGTGCAGAATGTCGCGCGGTGCAACAGCAGGTGGCCCTGAAGCGATTTGGGGTCTATTGGTTAGCGTGAATTTCAAAGAAAATTGGCTGGGTACGATGTAACTCACGATCGGGGTCAAACTGCAAGACATGAAGGTTGCCTTCTGGGTCTGCGGCAACGATGAACAGCTCTTTGCCGTCGGGAAGCAGATCGACATTGATCGCCTCAAGACGCGTATTGCTCTTACCGAAAAGAATCATCTTGTAGGGCTCTTCTGTGTAGCCTGTGAACCAGACGCCCTTGAATGCATCGGCCATGACACACAGACCCGTGCCAGATAGCTCCTTTGCACTAGTGACATAGCAGTTCATGTCCATGAAAGCAACAGGCAACAGCGTACCATCTTCCTTGAGACCACGCACCAGACACTTTTGGCCTTGGGCCACTAGCATCAAGCCCTGTGTGCCGATTTCCGAGATAGCCGTAACCGCACCACGTGGAATATCCTCCTTGGCGACAAGTTTAAGTTTGTGGTTGGTCTCGGGCCGACCAGGCTCAGGAATGACCGACACAACGTCAAACACATAGACGCGACCACGCACGGCCAAATCTTCACCGCGCGAAATCGCCGTGCCCACCGTAAAGAGCTGCTTTCGCTCGTTGGTAGATTCGGATACTTCAAGGTTCAAGGTCTTGACACACATAATAATCTCGCATGGCTCCATCTCGACCGTGTCGATGACAGACCAGCTGAGTGGGCTGATAAGCAGCAGCTTGCCACGCTCGAATTGCGGCTTAAATGTGATGGACTCCTTGGCCCAGTCGGAACGGTGCGACTCATCCTTGGGGAGCTCAAACGACTCAAGGGTGCTGGCACCGACCGCGTAGACCTCGGTGGGAGGGTGATATGCGACACCACTTGAATCCACGTGGAGAGGTACTTTGCGGACGGTGACGCCAAGTTCGGTCAAGTTTGTCTTTGACGGCAGCGAGCACACCCGGCTTGTGCCCTCAGTATCAACATAGATAAAGCCTCTTTCGCAGCCTGATGTATGGAATGGGCTCAAGCTTCGCACAGACGTGCCTTGTAGGCCAATAACTTTGGGCGATGACTTGGCCGACTTGATGATAAAGCTGGGTGATGATCCAGGGATGAAGACTGTGCTATAGCCGCCAATATTGTCGCAGATGCGAAAGGGCATTGTTTGCGACTCGACCACAACTCTGCCATCATCGCCCCGGGAAGAGGGTTTGGCAAAGATATTGTTTATAGCTTTTATGAACCGTAAACTAGCGGCCGTGTCCGTACAGGGCAATGCTGAGGCATGAATGGGCTGATAGATGGTAATGTCGTTGTTGGCGTGGCGTAGGATGAGATGAGGCGACTTTTCGACTACGTCTCCCAACTCAGCTATTAGGAGCTCAGCCAGCTCCTCCTTTGCTGCGCCGCGTCTTGCCGTGTAGTCAACTGACAGCACTTGCGGTGTGTGGCCCAGGCCCTCTGCCACATACACCAACTTGAGTGTTGGCAGAGAGTAGATCTAGAAAGTTAATTACTGAGCACGTTGTTTTCGTGTAGACAAGAATGCTTACGTGGAACAACCCCTCCCTGCTGTAGAGGAACATGAGAATGTTGTCTGCACCAAGTGACGGCGGAGGTGCAAAGACACCGTTCATGTCATTGTATAGGCAGCCAGTTGCCCATTTTGTCGTTGTCAGTGTGCCTTCTTCGCGCTCAATCTCCTCAAGTTCAAAGTCCTTGTTGATCTCGGCGATGTAGGCACTGTTGTCGTCGCGTATCAAGAGAATATACGGATCGGAAATGCTTGCACTCAAGACCTTCAGCTCGGCATCTGTCTCTTCATCAACCATCTCGATGATCTGGGACAAGCCGAGATCGCCGTCGTAGCAGCGTACTTCGGATTTGAGCACCTGGATGATACGGGTGTGCTTGCCCATCGTGCCCGCCTGCACAGTTAAACCGGCAGCCGGCTCAAATTCCGTATCTGTGAGCTTCTCAAACCCAGTGCCAGTAAGGGCATAGACGTCTGACGTCTCAAAACCCTCTTCGTCTTCTTTAGCGACAATCATAAACTTGTCAAATTGCACCGGCGATTCATAGTCGTCACCAATGGTGGCACCACTCTTTTCGCCCTGGATTGTCTTGGGAATTGGCTTGGATGCACACACTGTCCACATGGCCTGTGCCTCAGGGAAATCAAAGACACCAATAGGTTCTGGATTAATCTCCCGATTAAGAAGCGCCAACGCTCCTCCGCGGCTTCGGCCAACGGCACACACCATGCTGAGATCGCTCCGGATCTTCTTCTCTGATGCTTTGTTGGCAAATTCGCTTTCCAACGGAGGTGGCCGACCGTACGTCATATCCCGTATTGGGGCAATGCTGATCAGGCGGTCGTGGATGCGGAAAGTGAGCTCACCGCCACCAGCACTGGCGCTTTTGCTGGAGCCGTTGGTGGTACCAAGAAGGACTGAGGGGCCGTCGCCGTAGAGATCGTCGTCATCATCATCGTCCTCTATTATCTCTTCAGTCTCTTCTTGGTCGTCATCGAAAAACTCTTCCACAAGTTTTGATTTCCTCCGGCTCGACTGCGCTTGTTTCCGTGTCCAGCCGAGCACAACAGAATCAGAGTTCTCGCTGCCGATAAAGAGTGCTTGCCGGCCCACTCGACTGAGGCTGGCTACATCAGAAAGGAGTAGCTCACCACCGGCCTCCTTTTGAACCATTACCACCTTTACCCCAGACACAGCACGGCCATCCAGGACAAGTGTGACGATCGCAGAGCGGCCGTCATTCAGGACCAGGAGCAGCTCACCAGTCTCTGCCGAAATGACCTCGACGTTGGCGCCTTCAAGGCGCAGGCCAAGTTCAGACTGGTCTGCAAGACTGAAGTCGGTGCTCTGTTTCGCAAAGGGGTTAACAGCTACACCATTGCGGCTGGACTGGTCAATGTGCATGAGTTCGTTGTTGCCGATTAGGAGAGCGCCACCGACGGGTGAAGGAATAGCGAATACGCGGAAGAGATCTTGGGGGAGATTTGAGACAGATAGGATTGTCGTCGAAGCCTTCTGCTGTAGATCAAGCGTGAAAACCATGTAGGAGAGGCAGTCCTTGCGGCCAAGTACGGCAGACGGAGTTGTGGACGATGACAGGATACCAAAAGTTGGCTCGCGGTACTCGTGAAGGAAAGAGAGATGCATTGGATGCAGCAAGTTTGGATCCAGGTTGGATAGACGCAGCACAAACGAGGGCGCAAAGGGAGTGTCCTCTATAGTCTTGATATCAGACGCGACGGCTGTTGCAGCAGCTTCGTTGACTGCTTTAGCCGGCCGGGGTCCATCGAGCTCCTCGTCCCAGTCGTCATCCATATCGATATCAGCATTTTCCTCGTCATCGTCGTCTTTTTGACGGAACGGCAGGATGGCAAGACTGCGAGAGCCGAACTTGAGCGCGGCACACCGACTGCCCGGGTCCGACACAAGATAGTTGTGAAAGTCACTTAGTGGCGCGGCCCATGGCGCGCCCTGCAGCTCATCTTGCTCGTAGTAGTGGATGGAGATTGTAGACAGTTCGTGGCATTCGGGGTCCCATTCGACAAGACTCAGGCGTGCGTCCTTGAAAGCGAGAAGCAGTGCCTCGCCGCCTGACCGTGTGTCGGCAATCTTGATGCGTGCTAAGCCTGTTATTGTCCCAGCTAAATTAAACTCGGCCACCAGAACAAGCTTGGTTAAGATCCCCTTGTCAGAGCGCACTAGGGCCGAGTCGCCGCCGAGAAAAGATGCATCAAGTCCACCCTCGTCGCTGTCGACGCCTGCGGCATAGGGAGCCTGGCCCGTGGAGCTCGCGTCGCCATGGACATCGAGATCGGCCGGAATTGTTGCTGTCGCAAAAATCTGAAGGAGAGAGGACTTGGCGATCACGAGGTTGCTGCTGCGCGCGGACGTGAAGGCAATGGGGAGCGAGTGCGTGACGCCCGTGGGCGGTGTCAGCTCGGTATAGCACTGCATTAGGGTGTGGCGTCACAGACAACCATCCCGGGCGAGGCGTATATTAGAGGGGTGTCGGAGATCGGGAGCTTTTTGGAAATGTTGCAATAACAGCTGTCAATGGTTGTCGTGGGTGTCACTTTAGCACGGCAAATCGAGTTCGCGATACTTCAATGTTGATACGGTGCTACAGCAAACAGCAAACTGCAGTTAAAATGGGCTACTGCATTCAGACTAGGCGGGCAACTGGGACCTCTGATTGGTCACACGGCGCAACCCAGGTACTGGAGCACTGGACGAATACGCGCTAGTCCCTGGTAGTTATTTCTGTTCTCGTAGCCAATGCTTACGTTATCAACAGCTAGCGCCCCACATAAGCTCCTTTCAACTCGCCCTCGTTCTACTGTATGTATGTACTTAGTAGTTGCCCATTGCGTCACGGTGCGGGCGCTGAAACCTTGTTTTACTCTGTAGAAGGAAGGCACGACCTGGACCTTTTGCTCCCTTCCCTTCTTGATGGATATGCACTCTTACATCACTGCACTGACTCAGCAGTCTTTATATATGTATGCGCTTTCTTACTTCCCGTCCCATTCCAGCCCTCATTTATGCATCCTCCCTCTCTTCATCCGTTGTCTCACTCGTGCCACGATACACGCCCAACCTAATCTGCCATCAACATACAATACAACACCGAAGCTACCGCTCTCCGCTCAGCCCAGACGCCAACACACAGAAGTTCCACCGTCGTCGCGCTTTACATTCCTGCCGTTGTTGCTAGCAGTCGCCACAGCATCGACAGCATCAATCAACATGCACTCGCTGACCCATTGAGTAGCATTTCCGAGGCCACTGATCAGCAGATCTCATTGCCGGGGAGTTTTATTAGTTCTCTTCCTATCCGTGTCTCGCTTTTCGCACGTCTCTTTGTCTACTTGGCCATTCAACTGGCACTTTTGATCTACATATCTTGACGGCAACCTAGTTTTTCATTCTACTAGTTGCTAAACTCTCGACAACTCCTCTCATCTATCCTCTATTCATACCTACGCACACGCCTCTCTTCCGCCGCTTTTCTTCTGTGCCGACATCGAAGCCATCGGCCCCCATCCGACTCATCGGCACACTCTCTCGAAATGGCCGGACTTCTCCAAACCAGTTTGATCTGGGTCGCCTACGCGGTGGCCGTTGGGCTGGCTTTTCTCGTTGCCACCATCACGACATTCACATGGCAGTCATCGCGTGACCGGTCGGCTATTGTGTGCACTGTCGCTATTATCAGCATCACGTCTCTCCTGGCTACTGTCTTTTTGCTACCCGTCGACATCGCCCTCGTGTCATCCACAGCATCTCCGTCGCAGGGTGCCAAGAAGGACTGGGCTACACCTGAGCACGTCGAAGGCGTCTTGTCGACGCTGAAGATTGTTTACTACACTCTATACTCTTTTGATGCATTGCTATGCCTTGTTGGAATTCCTTTTGCCTACTTTTGGTACGAGGAGTACGATGAGATTGACGAGGAGGAGAACGGCAACAAGACGTTCAGCGGTCGCCTGTGGGGTGCATTCAAGTACACTATTGTCTTCCTCGTGCTCGTTGCCGGCCTTTTCCTCGTCGGCTTCTTTGTGCCCGCAGCTGGTGGCCGCAAGGGTGGCAGTGCCGACAAGCACCTGGACTTGGACTACTTCCGCCACCTGCTGGCAGAGAACAATGGCGAAAAGGCCCTTACTTTCGGCTTGGGTCTGCTCATGACGCTTGGTACTCTGCTCTACATCCTATACACTGGTGCAGGCATGGCCCTCTTGCCCATATCGTTCATCAAGTCGGCGCCCTCCATCTCGGCTCCCCAGCTTAGCCAAACGACTGCCTCGGCACTGGAGCAGAACCGCGAGCGGCAGCGGCAGTTGGAGATGCGCAACCAAGGCCGCGATGGTGGTGGTATGCCGGCCAAGGACCGCCGTGAGCTAGAGGCGTTGATGCGCGAGGAGCGTACACTGGTACGCCGCGAGCGTCTTGCCGCGGAAGCTCGGGGCGAGGGCCGCAGCTGGGTGTTCCACGCCTGGAACAAGGTGCAGATTGTATTCCGTCCGCTTAAACTGCTTGGTGGACTCGGTCTCTTGGCGCTGTCATTGCTGGTGGTCATCTCGATGCTGATTACGGGTATTGACAAGGCAGCCAACTCGGTGTGCAAGCAGCACTGCGGCTATATCCTGGGCCACATCAATGTGTTTCAGCCGATCAACTGGATCTTTGTGCGCACAGCCGTCGTGTTCCCTGTAGACTACGTGCTGGCAGTTCTCATTGTGCTCTTCTTCTTTAGCAGCTCAGTGACAGGCCTGGCCACTATTGGCATTCGGTTCCTGTGGGTGCGCATCTTCCAGATCAAGAAGGGCCGCACTGCCCCACAGGCAATTCTCATGGCTACGATGATGCTGGCCCTTATGATATTGGCTACTAACTATGCGGTGGCCATGATGGTGGCGCCACAGTACGCCAGTTTTGGTACGCAGACGTTCTGTATGAACCCGCCGAACCACTTGGGTGGCCAGCCTGACTGCACGGGCCATCCCGACTGGATTAAGCCGTGCTCGGAGGCGTACGAAGACAGCGCGGCAAAGGATGTGTGCACGCCGACAGTGATGTCGACGTTTCTGAATCGCGTGACACTCAACTGGCCCGTGTTTGGCGCAGTCGATTTTTGGGCACAATTTGCATTCCTGGGCGTCTTCCTGGCGGTATTTGCCACCTCGCTGTTTCGGACACCTAAGCTAAATCTGTCAGAGATCGACGAGGATGCGGAGGCGGACGAGGAGGAGGGTCTGCTGGCAAGCACTGGCCGTCGGTTTGGTGCGTCGTGGCAGGATTTTACGGGACGGTCAAACAACAACTACGGCAGTAGTTCGTAGTGTACGACTACCTGTCAGTGGCAATTCCTCTTTCATTTCTTTTTTGATCTTCTGTTTTTCTTTTCACTCTTGTTTTTATTATCATTACTATTTGTGGCGGGTTACCCCTGGGCTTGGGGTTGTGTGAGGGAAGTGTATTTTTAGGACCGTCATTGTCACAACAAATTGACAATCGGCAATGGCAAAGGATGGCAAACAAGGACCACTGGAGGTTGCATATATTGGCGAACGGCTGGGCAGGATGGAGTTGTTTCGGTTTTTATTTTATTTCAAATACACGCTTGTTGTCAAATGATTCACTAATATAAATACATGGAAAGTAGCTATGGCCACGGGACTTTCTTCAAAGGTACTCGCATGTGACCGCGTTCGCCAAACCCAGCGGCCGGGCCGACGTGCATATTCCGCCAGCACCCTTCACAGTAGGCATTGTTTGCGCTGCCAGTGCCGCTGTTTCCCCCGTCTTCGGCACAGCCAACACACCTGATTGTGGCATCCTCGAGACAAACAATACACCACGTCTGCTGGTCCTCGTCTGTATAGTTGACACGGCCAAAGCCATAGTGGCCCCGCTTCAATACACCACCCTCGTCGCCGGGCTTGAATGTAGGTACCGACGGCAGACCAAACGAATCAGTCTCGCCGAGACCAGCCGCTTTACCGCGCAGGCCACGGAGCCCAGCAAGGCGTTGTGAAATATCGTCATCTGCGCCGCGCTCGGGAAGTTCCTGAGTCGGTGCTGACGGAAGGCTGAGCTCAATGTCGTCGGCAATATCGGCAAAGCTGGTAGGTACAGACGGGAGTCCGAGAGCATCATTTTCTGGCTGTTTTGGTCCATTCCCGTCTCCCTGCGTGCTCTCCCGCGTGCTCTCCGCACTGCCTTCCAAAGCCGCCTCGTTTTTTGCTCGCTCGAGAACACGACGTATCTCACTCTCCATGATATCTCCATCCGACTCGTCTGAGTCACCACCGTCTTCTACCTTCTTGCCTGCTATCTGGCCACCCTTTAAAGGAGTGCCCGCTAGTTTTTGTAGCAGTTCTTCGACCTGTTTTGAGTGTTCCTCATCGTCGCTGTCGGTTTCGTCTTTTCCCCCGCCCCCTTTGCTCTCCTCGAGCCAATTACTGGATGGCACGTCGGGCAGTGGTATTAGTTCGTCGGTGTCGTACTCTGGTTCGTCTGCATCTTCATCGCCGAAACCCTGCTCTGCAGCAATCTCCATGAGCAAGTCATTGACTGCATCGTCGTCTGCAAAAAGGTCATCGTCGGACTCTTCTGGGATCTCAAACGGGCCTGAAGCACTACCTGCAGGAAGATCACCTAGTTTAGCTGTCTCTACTGGTGTCTGTTCTTGGCTTTTGCCAGCCTCTTCTGCTTCTTCTTTTTCCTTGGCAATACGTAATGACTTTAGGCGGGATGCCAAGTCATCTTCCTTTGATACAGGCGGCCTTTCGGCAACAGAGAAGGTAGATGATGGTCTGTTCTCGTTAGGTTCTGCTAGAAATAGGAAATAAGCGCAACTTACTGCTTTATGGAGATGCTCGTGGGCTTGAGAGCATTGAGCCGGTCGAACAAGTTGTCGTCGGCCATGTTCAACGCCGGTAGGGCTGTGAGACGAGAAAGCCTGCGATAATGTTGCCCCTGCTTAATGTCTAACGTGAATGCGACTAATCCGGCAGTGGCTCATTCGCAATCTCGCGTAATTCGTATCGCGAAATGATATTACTGATATCGCAGCTGTGATAGTGTCGACGTGGGATGTCGTCACAAGACGAGGGCACGGAGCTATGTCATTGGCTGGATTTATGCACTGCTAAGACCCGCCTCGAGAAGCGCCGGAGCAGCTAGACCCACTATAATTTGAACGCCTTACACCTAAGCATTGATTACAATCATAATACAGAAGCTGATGCGAGACAACATCAAGCAGGTCGCGGATGACATTGAATGCTTGCTTGGCAACAGGCGCAAATATAAAAACCTGTAGGTACTGGTGGCATCTGGTACGCAGGCAACACCAGCCGACTGTTGAGATCTGAATGCTGTACTTGCGATTTGCTGCAGATGTCGATGAACAAGGTTCAGATGCTCTCATGACAGCAGCTCGCGCATGACTGAACTCGGGCGCAGGTAGATGCAACCTGTGTCAGCAGAATCACACTTTAGACTTGAACAGTCGAAGTCAAATTCTGTGCCATAGCCTCTAAGTAATATGATTATTTTGCAACCTATCAGCAGTCTGCACGTGTATTGACGGTATCTATCAAGTATTTCCACACATGAGGCTGCGAGGGACGGAAGAGATTGAGCCGGGCACTACATACATTGAACTAGGCCATAGTTTGCCTCAACTCAGCCATTGCCTAGCAATATTAGTGCTGCCACACCGCGCTGCACGGCAATGATGAATGGGTAATTCGAGTTGGCGTATGGATTAACTGAGAAAATCCATACCAAGAGCAAGTATACGCCCGACATGAAAAGTCCCAGGTTGACTGAGCAGACAGGTGCAATTTTACATGAAATGGATTATAATATCTCAAATAGCATATAGCATGTCCTGGGAGTAAGACTTGAGGAGTAATTCGTCAGGCAAGGGACGGCTTGGGACAACATGGCATCGACGTGGCCGTTCTCGCTCACAGCTGATGACTTGCCCACATCATGAACAGCACAGTGTGTCTACTCTTCTAGACGGCCTTCACTTTTAGTTTGTGTTTGAATGAGCCACACCCGAGTACATTTTGGCCGATCTTAAATCTCTTCGCCATGGCGTTCGAGAGTGATTCCACAGCATCGCGGGGGGAGGCGATATGATCACAACGGCCGCCCAATCAGCCACATCCTTGCATCCACCCTGTATTACCATACGTATGGTGAGATCGGGGTACATCGTAGAGTTAGTGGTGGCTGTGCTCCTGGCTAGTCTTGATTTCAGTGAAGAGGGCGCACAGCCGGATCCAATAGCTAGCGCCGTGGAGCCGTATATTTGTGAAAATAAGCGTAAATTGTCGATTGCTTTTAGCGTTGGCCCCTGCCCCAAAAAGGTGCAGGCATGCGAGGAATACGGTGAGCCTCGACTGTTGAATCCGACAGGCTGGCGGCCAACCGCTTCCTCATGATTGTACTATGTACGGGCAACAACAGAGAGACGGAAGGAGCAGGGGACAACAGCATACTACAGTACCTTGTAGCCAATCTTAGTCAGATGAAATCAGAGGATAGCGACTCTTCAACGGCCTGTTTTCCCTGCACACTACGACAACAAATACTATCGTTTCGCCAAGACATGAGGATTGCCAAGCAGATAGGGAGAATTTGACAGAAATGTTTGGTGTTTCGAGTCCGAGCCAGTCCGCCTCTCATTTCTAATTTCTTATTATGTACTGTAGTAAGGAGACGGGAGAACTGGCTGCCGCACTTTTAGAGCGCATACAGAAAGAACTGTTCCTGATTTCGCACTTTTCGACTCGCCCATCGCTCCTTCCCGCATTCTTATTTGCCCTCCTTCCTTTCCTGCTGAGTATTCGCAAGGCGCACCCCGAGGCAAACAGTCGTTGCTAAGACATGTTTCTTTTTGTCATCAATTGACATCATACTCTCTATTATCCCTCCGTCCCACCTGCATCAACGCTTTGTCACTCACTGCAAACGGCACGGGTCACTCTGTACTTGTCGCCTAACCTGTACATAACGGTCGCATCGCCACAAAAGTGTGACTTCCTGGCAGACAACAAAAACCCAGCGCGCCTGACGATCCTCTCCATCTCCTCGTATCCTCGCCTTCCCGCCCTCATCTGCCTTGCCCTAAGCGTCAACACCAACAGAGCGGCAGAGCGGTTCTTCCTTGTTTAGTTGAAAGTACTGTACCTGCTTATTTCACTTCAGTTCCTCGGCTACTATTACACTGTGCATGTTGCCCCTGCCTCCACTCCTCCATCCAGCCTCAGTCACTCACGATCATCGTTGCACATATAAACATCTATTCTCCATCGCCAAGTCGGGTGTTTCGTCTTTTGCAAACCATCATCGTCTATTCATACTGCAACCCCAACGCACCTCACCCTGCATACCATTTTGCATATCCCATATCGCATACGATTATATCACACACCCACACCCATCGCACGCATCGCTCACACACATACATCTACACGATGAAGTTCAGTATTGTTGTAGCCGCGATATCTCTGTCGGCACCCCTTGCCCACGCTGTCGCCGTGCGGGACGCCGTCGCAGACCTCGACGTGGCAGAGTCCTTTTCATACAGCGAGCGCAGCCAAGAGTCAAAACGCGACGCCGACGCCGACACGTCCGACGCCATCTTTGATCCTGTCCAGAGACTGTTCAAGCGCAGAGGTGGCGGTGGTAGCGGCGGCCGTGGCGGCTCTTCGTCCGGCGGCTCTTCGTCCGGCGGCTCTTCTTCATCAGGTGGCTCTTCCTCGTCCGGCGGCTCTTCTTCATCAGGCGGCTCTTCCTCATCAAGTGGCTCGTCTTCCGGCAGGTAGGTCTTTTTCGTTTTTCGGTTTTTTGTCTCTTCTGTGTTCTTTCTTCTTTGTTTTCTTTTTCTTTGTTTTCTTTTTCTTTATCCTTTGCATTTCCCCATCTATTCATACATAGCATGTTCTTTTGTCTGTTGGCCTTTACTATGTCCTTCATGTCACTAAACATCTTCTTTCTTTCTCTCAGAGGCGGCAGTTCAAGCTCCTCTGGATCATCTGGATCGTCTGGCTCCAGTTCCGGCTCAAGCGGCAGTACTAACCCGAAATCTAGCAGCGGCAGAGGCTCAGGCTCTTCGTCATCAAACACAGGCGGTCGCACAACAACTGGTAGTGGCGTGAGCCCTTCATACGGCGGCGGCAAGTTTTACAGCGGTGGCGCATCCCAGCCTTATGCTGCCGGTCTAAAGTCACCTCTCGGCATCGCACCTATTGCTGTTGGTGCCTACGTCGGCTACCAGGCTTCGGTCCATTTCTGGCCGGGCACCTGGTACCACCCAGTCTACTACTACCCCTACTACCACCCGTACAGCTACTACAACCGCTCGTCGGGACGCAACGAAACGAAAAATGTGGCCTGTGCCTGTGACGAGACAGTCGAGTGTGGCTGTGATGACAACAGCAACAGCACCGAGTACATGAACGACGTCATCGGTAACGGCGCATACAGCTCGTATAGTCCCAACAACGGCACCAGCCTTGTCGCCCTGGGTGATGTCAACGGCACGGAAACTGTGCTCATCAACGGCACTCTGGCTAACGGCACAACTGCCTCTGGCGGCGACGAGAGTCCCAATGCGGCGAGCGACAGTATGCAGGTACTGCTACAGAATGTAGGCTGGTGGCCTGTCGTCGCCACTGCCTTGTCCATGGCATATGCTATGTAGGCCTTGGCTGTTACGATTATTATTCTGATTTCTGGATTGTCGCCTTTTCGTTCTCTTTCTCGCCTATATTTTATGTTGTTTTCTTTCTTCGACGAGGACATTATGTCTTTTTTACGGCGTTTTATACCCAGGTTTCCTTCTTGGGTGGTGATTTGGTAAAGCCTGGCCAAGCAGTATCACAGCGGTCTTTTTGTCATGCTCAATCATAGTATAGAGCACAGCCTAATTGTCAAGGTTCACATCACAATACATTTTCAAGCTGATAATCACCTCATGCCAAAGCTAGCTGCGGGCCGATAATGTATTGAACATGTCTAGCTCGGAATCCAATAACCAGATATGTCGTGATTCGTAATGTCATGTTTAACATAGCCTACTCCTCTTCCTCTTGACACTTTTACTTTCCGTCTTTACCGTCTCCACATGGCTCTTCTCCATCATTTACCACAGCTGCATCTTTGATTTCCTTCCGCCGCGACTCTACCCATTCTCCCAGCTGCCGCCAGATGGCTTCTTTTTCAGCCGGCCGCAGTGATGCAGCAAGACCGCTGGTGCTGGATGCTACAAATACGCGCGCGCCCTTCCAGTCAGGGTCGATGCGAACCCCCTCCTCCACAGGGTCGGTATCACTTACTGGGACCATACCCAGGTTCTCATTCTCACTCTGCCATCCATACTTGAATTTGGGTGTGTCCCGTCCTGCGCGTGCCCGCACCCGCACGATGCTGTCCCAGATGCCCTTGCCCACCATGCACATCACCTCGGGCCGCCAACGGCGCGCCTTGTTCTCGAGAATAGCAACACCGTCATCCAGCTCGGCAGCTTTGAGCTCGCCGCCATTTCGCGATGGTCTTGAGACGATATTTGTTAGGCCCAGCTGAAAGCGCTCTGGCAACGTGCGGTCTTCATCCGCCGTGCACTTTTCAGGCAGCACGCCGCTGGTGTACATGAGCTTCCAGAACAAGTTCGATGGGTGTGCATACGCATGGCCCGATCGAGCCGTCTCGACGCCCGGGTTGAGGCCGACAAAGAGCACCAAAAGGTTGGGTGCAATGGCATCAGGTAGCAGTGACAAGTGGGCATATGTCGATGGCGGCGCGTACTTGCTAGTCGCCAGGCTTCGTTTGCGGACTGCCGTGCGCGTGCTCGGCTTTTTCGGTGACTTCTTGGCCGGCAAGTCTGTTTCGGTGCTCTCTTCTTGAAGCTTCCGCTTTGGGGGGCTTTTAACGGCAAAACTCCTGCCCCGAAGGTTGCGTATGGGCGGCGCCGGCTCGCCTGAGACGGAGCTTGTGCCGGGGTCGTACATGAACCGAGCCAGTCGGAGCTTGCCCGAGCGCATGGATGGCGCTTCTTCGTCCATAGCGGATATCAGGCGTGTCTTATGAGAGTGGATTTATGCGATATACAAGAAAGGCATCGCAATCAGATGGTTGTCCCTACTATGCATTTATTCTTATGAGGCTTCGCAACACATCTCCGACAGCTTCAGCTCATGTGGATGTGATGTGTATGAACACTGGTGATGTATTGAGCTAAGTTATGTTTAGACGCATCAGTCCGACAGGATACTGCCTAGGCTGCCCAGAGCTCTATAGAGTAATATAGGGCCTCGGGGGTCGTCTCACGGGCTGAATTCTAGTGAGACCCCAGGCCTAGCCTAGCCCAACTCCACCTCGGCACGTGCTGTGGGACGGGAAGCATCTATCCACCTGTTCCGAAGTTTTATTTCTAGAAGACTACAAAGAAGAACAATTGCTTCTGCACTTTGTTGTGATATGCCTACACAGTAGTTGCGGGCAAAGATAATATTTCTGCTAGAAAGAAAGAAATAAAAATCCATCGCGAAAAGGGGCACAAATTTTGAAGGCCCGAAGAGATCAGGGGCACCGACTGACGAAGACAGACCACAATCTGCCAATGCTTTCGAATGCTTGCTGTCATTTCCAGTGGTTACGACTGTATCCCTTGAGATGGCACATTCCGCATCTGTCTGCTCTGCACTCACTCGTATCACTTACTATGGTAAGACTCGTCCCAATTTGATGCATGGCAGCACAGCATAATATTCAAGCAAAGACTGCCGATATTAGCAATGCAACTCTACGGAGTACATAACGTGGTAGTATCTTACCATGTACTGGTCCGGCAACCGTGCCGGGTATGGGTCTGCTTCATTTTAAATCACTATTCAGTAAAGCGCTAAATTCAATGCATCCACCACTGCAGGCCGGGACCGGAAGCCCCGTACGAACACATGGCATGCAGAATAGGTCAAGTATAATAATGTTGGATACTACTATGTCGACGTTTAGGATAATCTGAGCGGAAAAGAGCTATTCAAGGAAGCTGTTGATCTTGGAAATGACTTCTGTGTTCTTCTCGAGATGCACGCTGTGGTTGGCATCTGCGACGAGGAACAGCTCGGCGCCAGGGATCAACGAGGCGATGAGCTCCGAGTGTTCTACTTTGTCAGTACCGGTTTGCAAGGCTAGAATATACGAGTCACGTATCATGACATACCTGGAGGGCAGATCCAGTCCTTGTCGCCGACAATGACAAGCGTCTTTGCCATGACCGTGTGCAGACTCGACCGGTAGTCAAAGTACTTTTCCGCTTTGCAATACAGATCGTTGTGCGACTCGGCATTGTAGACGTTGCTAAGACAGCTCTTGAGCGCGGCATTGGCATCGAACTTTTCGCTGTACAACGGCGACATGGCCAGGTGCACAAGCCGGAACTCGAGATCGCTCTCAAAGGCGCCGAAGACCTTGTTCTTGAGCATCTCGACTGAGAAGCTGGGCGCCTTGTGCAGACGCTGCTCAAGGACCTGAATAGCTGCTTCTTCCTCTGGTCCATCAGTATTTCGTAATCAAGCAAATATAAACAGTTCAGCAGAGAGACATACGGTGGTAGCTGGGAGCAGTGCCACGGAGAATCAGGTGAGACACCTTGTCAGCATACTGAATGGCATACTGCTGGGCAAGGAAGCCGCCGAAACTGCCGCCGCAGATTATGACCTGCTGGTCGGCACCGGCAAAGTGCTTTCGGACACCCTCAATGTCCTCGACGATCTGGCCGAATGTGTACGGCTTTGTTGCCGAGCTCAAGCCATGGCCGCGATAGTCAAATGAGAGCACGCGATACTTGCTGCCGAGCGGACTATACGCCTTGAAGTCGGAGTCGTGACTGCCTATATAGTTAGTCACTGCAGTCGCAGTCCGATTGAAATGAAAGCTGCCGCTACATACCAAACCCTCTGCCGCCGTGCAGTGTTATGACCAGGGGCGCATTCTCCGGGCCGCAGATCTTGTACGCCAGACTGGCACCGTTGATTTCGACGTATTGTAATGAAGCCATTGTGGTGTGGCTTCTTTGTGTATGCGCGGAGTAATCCTGGTTGTAGACTCTACGCTCGGCTGTCGGTGGTGGTTCAACGGCTTTGCGTGGCGGTTTAAGTGAGGCTCTCTTTCGCTCTCGAAGCGCTTTCTCTTTCTCTTTTCTCTCTTTTCCTTCTTTCAGGGTTCCTCTCGCTCTCTCTTTACGGTACGATCCCTACATAATATGTACTCTGTAGTACTTGATTCGCTCTGCTTAATCTTACTAGAATTTATCTAATTATATTTGTACTGATCATCATACCCATTTCCTTATTTGAGCCCTGGTTATGGAACCCCAACGCTTCTTTTCCTTCTGTTCTTTATCATATATCTGATAGACCGGTCCCCCCCTAGTCCGGGTAGTAGCAAGTGGTAGCAACCGCCCAAAAATGTAACAACGATAAACATTCCACGTAATCAGCTAATCAACCACCAAGGACTCTGCGCCAGAGTGACAGAACAAGGGAACTACAAGGGGGCAAAAAGGGCATTGTCCAGGTGAATCGTCCACCTTGTCAATTGTCTAAATTGATTCCCCCCGACCTCGACGGCGCCAGAGTCCATATCGGAAGACACCTTGTGGGGGCAGCCGGCAAAAGTACCGACTACAATTCCCCTATCAGGTCATAGTCCGCTGGACAAAAGGTTGAAAACCTACTTTGAACTCATCATGGACGAGCAAATATGGATATCGGCCCTTCGACACCAGGCTCTTTGAGCTTCAATAGAAATGTCGTGATTTTGTCGGGCCCTGTTGTAACGCTGTTTCTGGAATAAGAGGTTTATCAAAGCGACCATATAGACAGGCATTAAAAATACAAAACGATCATCGCGTCTGCTTCTTTTATCGATTCCTGCTTCAGATCTTCTTCTCGCCATCGCGTTCAACGTCGTCCAACGTCCAACACCCACGACTTCTCCCGTCTCCCGTCTCCCTGAGTCAGGATCTCACCTCCTGTCACATCGGGTTTTCGCAACGGCATTACGAGATAGCCTCTTCTACCCCACACGCCGAGCCTTTTCTTCTTCCCTTCTATCCTTCTTGATATTCCTTATTACGATATAATGTCCACAAAGTCGGAAGACGGCGTCAATGTGGCGCCGGCGGCCAGCGACAACGACACCACCTCGCTCTCGGCGCGTCAGGCTGCGGCTGTGACTGCTGGTGTTGGCGCAGAGGCGGACGCGACCACGGCCACGAATGCCGCCGCCATCGTCACCCCTACCGCTGCAGCTACGACGCAGAAGCAGGGTTGGTTCCACTGGCACGAGCCGGGCACCAGCAAGGAGGAGAAGTTCCTCATCTTCAAGCTCGATTGGTTCATCCTATCGTACTCGTGCCTCTGCTTCTTCATCAAGCAGCTCGACGGTAACAATGTCTCCAACGCCTATGTCTCGGGCATGTCCGATGATCTCGGCTTCGGCAAGGCAAACGAGCTCAGCTGGATGAACACCTACTTCAACTGCGGTGTCCTCATCGGCGGCCCCATCGCCAACCTCATCATCACCGTCGTGCGTCCGCGCTACTGGCTGCCCTTCTGCCTCAGTGTCTGGAGTTTTTTCGTCCTCGGTATGTACAGGTGCGACACCGCCCACCAGTTTTATGCGCTGCGCTTCTGCTGCGGTCTTTTTGAGTCGGCTGCCTGGCCCGGCATCACCTACACCCTTGGCTGCTGGTACCGTAAGAGTGAGCTGGCGCGTCGGTCGTCACTGTTCGTCATCAGCGGTGTTCTGGGCCAGATGTTCTCGGGCTACCTGCAGTCCGCCCTCTACAGCGGCATGGACGGCAAGGGAGGCCTTCCTGCGTGGCGGTGGCTGTTCATTTTTGACTTTATCCTCGCCGTCCCCGTTGTCATCTACGGCCTGATCTTCTTCCCCGACACCCCCGAGCAGACCAAGGCCTTTTACCTTAACGAGTGGGAGCGCAAGCGTGTCGTCGAGCGCATCCAGGAAGAGGGCCGTGCGCCGGTCGGCAAGATGGACCTGTCTGTCATCAAGCGCATCTTTGCCTCGTGGCAGGTCTACGGCTTCACTCTTGGCTACGCCCTGTGGTCCCTGACTGCCGGTTCGTACGTGATGCAGTACTTTGCTCTCTACCTCAAGTGGACCAAGCTGTACGGCGTCACCCAGATCAACAACATCCCTACCGCCATTGGCGCTGTCAACTTCTTTGTCATGCTCAGCAGCGGTTTCGTTGCCGACAAGATTGGCCGTCGCGGTCCCGTCTGCCTCGTTGTCGGTGCCACCATTACGTTCTCCTACATTATTCTGACGATTTGGAGCGTGCCCCATGCTCTGCGCATGTTGGCCTACATCCTTGTCGGTGCCTACGGCTGCTTCACGCCTCTGCTGGCCGGCTGGGTTAACGAGACGTGCGGCGGCGACCAGCAGAAGCGCGGTTTCATTCTGGGCTTCATGGTGTCTGTTGGTGGTGCCGTTGTCATCCCCTTCCAGCAGTTCCAGTTCCCCAGCTCGCAGGCGCCGCAGTACGCCAAGACGCACGGCTGGGGCAGCGCTCTGGCGATGGTGGTTGCACTGACGCTGTGGATGGGCCTGGGTCTGCCGGCCTTCCAGAAGTGGGGCGAGAAGCGCGATGCTAGAATCAAAGTCGACGAGGAGCACCACACGGAGGAGCATAATACCCTGGAAGAGAAGTAAATTCTCACCCAAACCCCCTCAAATGATTACGAGTATTTCTTAGCGGTCGTGTCTCCCAGTCCTAGTTTTTTTTGCTGTTATCTATAGAGCGTTTTTGCAGACATTTCCAACGCAAAGCGAGTAATTTTAATTCAGCCACGTTTAATGGATGGCGCATCGATTATCCTATCCATCTTTCCAACGAAACGCCCCTCATCCGCAATGTCGTGATATCTGCATCCGCTCAACCAAGCCGCCACACCAATATATAAGCTGCAGAAAAATATTCTCCGCAGATAGTTCGACAATTAAGCAGTCGACTAACATGTCCAGCGGGTCCAACGGTTCCAATCAAACTACTTAACACGATATGATATGACCACTATCCGGCGCCCAATGCAGCAATATGTCGGATAGTTGCCGACAACTTGCGTTTAAGCTTCTTTCTGCACTTTTAAGTGCTTTCTTTGGCTTCGGGGCCACGTCTGCCCTATTCCTCTGTTATATCCGCCGGCTATTTGTCCGACGTTGAAGAGCTAGATGCGATTATATCGTGACCGTATATCGCGTGCTTGATAGTTAAGCAACTGATCACATAAACTTACAGCCGAGTGTTGTTTAGTACCCGATCCAGTGTTATTCAAACACCCGCGTCTGTTCTTACAGTTATTACAGTCCTTTCGAGGCCAATATAGCAAACATCTATCCCTGCGGCCGATATTGTTTTTTTATTTTTATTTCGATACATACGCCATCCGGGAATATGACCTCCGGCCCACTGCCAAGAAAACTCCGGATAGCCGTGGGCGGCATCGGTCATGAGACAAACAGCTTCTCAGAAGGCGTGACGCCGCTCGAAAAGTTCCTGCGTGGCGGCGAGTTTCCAGCGACCATGACCGGGGATGTGCTCATATCGACTCTGTCAAAGCTCAACTTTGGCGCTTCTGGATTCATCCGGTCTATGCGCGATGAGGCTGAGCTGATTCCGCTGGCTTGGGGTCAGGGCGGTGCCGGTGCACCAGTGGCCGACGAAGCCTTTGAGTGGTTTGCCGTGCGCATCATCGACGCTCTCAAGGCCGCTGGGCCAACTACACTTGACGCTGTATATCTAGACCTGCACGGTTCGATGATGACGGAGAGCCTTGACGATGCGGAGGGCGAGCTGCTGAGGCGTGTGCGTGAGGTTGTCAGCCCAAATATGCCAGTCGTTGCGTCGATGGACTACCACGGCAACCTGACAGCGCAGATGATGAATGCACTCGATGCTCTTTCCGCTTATCGCACATACCCACACATTGACCGGCACGATGCCGGCGCACGAGTGGCCGGTATGCTCCGCGATATTCTTACAAAAGGGCAACCAACGTTTAAGAAGATCAAGCGTGGCCCATTCTTGATCCCGCTGCCATTTGAAAATACAGATCGGCACCCATCTGGCACGCTCGTGTCGCTGGTCGAGCCACGCCCCGAAGGTGTGCTCTCGTTTGAGTATGTTCCAGGGTTTCCAGCATCCGATTTCCCAGAAGCTGGCCCCAGCGCATTTGCAATTGGATATGACGAAGCAGCTGTAGACAAGGCCGTCGATGGCCTGCATGCCCGCCTTGTTGAGCTGGAGTCTGACTTTGCTGAGCCGATTCTATCTCCTACCGATGCACTTGCGCGCGTTGCCGAGATGCGCGTCGAAGGCATCCAGGGCCCTATCATTTTGGCCGACACGCAAGACAACCCCGGCGGTGGTGGTACGAGCGACACCACCGGTCTGCTAGAGGCCATGATTGAAGCCAAGGTCGAGAATGCAGCACTTGCTATGATGCACGACCCCGAAGCCGCACTAGCAGCACACGAGGCCGGTGTTGGTGCTTCAGTGACTTTGGACCTGGGCGGCCGAAATGGTCCATATGGAGTCCGGCCTTACTCGGGCACATTCCTAGTCAAGGCTATCTCTGACGGGAATTTTGTGACAACCGGCCGGACCATTGGCGGCCGGTCGATTCGGCTTGGGCCCACGGCCGTACTCACAATTGGAGGCGTCGATGTCATTGTCGGCTCCATCCGGATGCAGCCGTACGACTTGATGATCTTTCAACACCTTGGAGTTGATCCAAAAGACTATGCAATCTTAGGCCTAAAGAGTACAGTGCATTTCCGTGCCGACTATGCACCGCTGGCAGACGCCATCATCCTGGTCAAGGCACCGGGCTTGCACCTGGCCGACCTGACGGAGTACCCGTTCAGCAAACTGCGCGACGGCATTCGACTTGGGCCACTCTCGACAACTTATAATGCACCCAGTAATTAGATGAATACATAAGGCTTAGATTCGGTTTGGCGAGGCAGTCCTTGGTGTATCTGGATGCCTATGTAGGGCCAGGTTGGCAAAGAATACGACTTCTTGAAATCATGTCTCTCGGTTTGACAGTTCACCATTTCACTCCATATACTTGTCATCGGAAGATACATCGGGTTGGTAGCTGACAGGGAGATCTGCCGATCCATTCCATACTACGTACTGAGTGGAATATCTCTTCTTCTGCCAAAGTCGGCATGTGCTGGTTGCTGTTGCTGTGAGTGAAGCATGATAAAGCGGGGCCCCTTTTCTGGAGTTGCGTCATACTCTGTGTAGTAGGCGTCTTTTCAACATTTGATGTGATGTGATGAGATCCTGTAGGGCTGGAGGTAGGATAAGGTTGATTTTATGCCAGTCTGAAGTCAGCTCCGCGAAGGATTCAATAGTGCTGATTTATTGTGATGACATAAGAATTGAGATGGCTGTTCTTTACCAAAGTTGCCATCCCTAAGCCGCTCCTGCCGGTTTACATTGCCGTTTCGGATCCTTTCTTTGCGTTCTTGCCATCCACAACAGCCACCGCCTTCCTGCAGTGGCATGGGGATACTCAATTCAAGGCCCCGTCATCAATGAAATGCAAAAAGACGTCCATTTTGCCGCTCGTATCGTTAGCCATGGGGCTGTGCCTGACTGAGCCAACCTAAGTTGCCAGGCCCAGCAATCGAGCGAATGAAAAGTGGCGCGGCTGGCACAAGTGCGGTTCTTCTAGTTTGTGAGGAACGAGCTGTTCGTAGTGGTGGCATTAGTGCTCGGTGGCTCCTTCCATTTTACTGCGTTTCTGCCGTTGATTTTGTTCTTCCCAGCTGTTGCCCCGCTTTGTCCCCTACCGATGCTGTGCTAAATGCACTGCTGTTGACTGTGCACCTGCCCTGATGCAATGCGGTCAGCAATGTGCATTGACCAGCCCTTTCTGCTGAATGGCCTGGCCCCTCCCCATAAATAGATACATAGGCTCGATAGGCTTTCCAGGTCCATTCTCGCCTAGCTCAAGTGTTCTTGTTTTTAGTGCTTCTAGCGCCCTTAGTGCTGCAAATAGTGCATTTTGTCGTGTTCGATTGCCCGGGCTCAGCAGGGGCTGACCGTGTTTTGCGTATCTAAATTTGGCAATGCATTGCCCGAGCTCCTCCATAGTAACGGGACCAATTATGTAATCGGTGATGTTAGAGTTCAGCTCTTTCCTGCCCGTTGCTCCTTCCTCCCGCCAACAGCTCTTCCCTATTGTTTGACTTGCTTTTCTATTAAAAGCCCCGTTCGCCCTTTCTCGTAGCTTCGTCTCTCTGTATTGTTCGTTGTTTTCTGCATTCGTTGCCTCATCTTCTCCCGGATTTCGTCTTCACTGCTACCTCCATACATCTCCCCATCTCCAACCACAAGCTCTCCTGTTCTCCTCCCCACCCTGTTCTCCGGATCCCCTGCCGTATTACCTGGTTTCGGAATTATTACCTCATAACTTGGTTATTAAGGTTCGTTTACCGCTTCTCCTGCCCGGCGCCTGTTGTGTTTTTGTCGTGGTTATTAACTTGCCAGATATCCCTTCAGTTCTCAACGACAACGTCTATCTATTTCTCCCTCGACATATACCTCTCCATCTACAACCTCTTCATCTACAACTACGATCACAAGTACATTCAATCCACCCTACACAATGTCTTCCATCGACGTCACCGAGCTGCGGCAAAAGTACACTGAGGCCGGTCAGGGCCAGGTGTTTACTTTCTACGACGCGCTCTCTTCTGGCGAGCAGGCTGAGCTCGTGAAGCAGCTTTCCATCTTCGACCCCGTCCGCATCAATGAGCTCGCCCAGGAGGCGCTGCACCCCACAGCAGCGGCTGTCACCGGACCGGCCACTCTCGAGCCCCTCCCCGAATCCGCCACAGCCAGCATTTTGGACTCAGCACCTAGCGACATCTCAGCCTGGTACAAGTCGGGTCTAGAGCTAATTGCACAGAACAAGGTCGGTGTTGTGCTGATGGCCGGTGGCCAGGGTACACGCTTGGGCAGCTCGGCTCCCAAGGGCTGCTACGATATTGGTCTGCCGAGCCAAAAGTCGCTGTTCCAGATCCAGGCCGAGCGCATCCGCAAGATCCAGGAGCTGGCAGGCAGCGACGCCATTGTACCCTGGTACATTATGACAAGCGGACCTACGCGCGGCCCGACCGAGGCATTCTTTGCTGAGAACAAGTATTTTGGCCTGAGCAAGGCCAATGTCGTCTTCTTTGAGCAGGGTGTGCTGCCCTGCATTTCCAACGACGGCAAGATCATGTTGGAAGGCAAGGGCCGTGTGGCTGTGGCTCCTGACGGCAACGGCGGTATCTACCAGGCACTGGTTGTGTCCGGAGTGCTGGCCGACCTAAAGAAGCGGGGAATCAAGCACGTCCATGCGTACTGCGTGGACAACTGCCTTGTCAAGGTTGCAGACCCCGTATTCCTGGGCTTCTCAGCAAGCAAAAACGTGGACATTGCCACCAAGGTTGTGCGCAAGCGCAATGCTACCGAAGCCGTCGGCCTCATCCTGCAGAAGAACGGCAAGCCCGACGTTGTCGAGTACAGTGAGATCGACGCTGCAACGGCCGAGGCAGAAGACCCGAGCCACCCTGGCGTGCTCAAGTTCCGCGCGGCCAACATTGTCAACCACTACTACAGCCTTCAGTTCCTGGAGACGATCCCTGCGTGGGCACGGGACCTGCCGCACCACGTTGCGCGCAAGAAGATTCCCTATGCCGACCTGGAGTCGGGCGAGACCGTGAAGCCGACCAAACCCAACGGTATCAAGCTGGAGCAATTTGTTTTTGACGTGTTCCCGCAGCTGCCCCTGAGCAAGTTTGCATGCCTTGAGGTGCGCCGCGAGGACGAGTTCTCGCCGCTGAAGAATGCGCGCGGCACAGGCGAGGATGACCCGGATACCAGCAAGCGTGATATTATGCTACAGGGCCGCCGTTGGATTGAGGCCGCAGGTGCGACAGTCACTGTCAGCAGCGAGGCGAGCGACCGGTCACAGGATGCTGGCATTGAGGTGCCGCCTCTTGTCAGCTATGGCGGAGAGGGACTGGAGAACTTTGCCGGCAAGGCGATTACGGTGCCAGCGGCTCTAGAAGAGTAACTGTTTTGATAAGCAGCATCTGGGGCGTAACTGAGCAGGCCTCGGTGAAATTAATGATTTCCTCACTGGATTTGTGACTTATATACAGCAATAGTATTTGTGTCATTAAATAAAAAAATGTTTATGTTTTGAACATGTCATAATCCATCTAATTTGAAATGACTTGAAATCGTTGAATTAAGCAAACAGCAAACGCCATGCTATGACTTATAGCTTGTTCATATTCCCGCCTTTGTCCTGGCCCGTAGTCTCATATTTTATTTTAGGTTGTAGGTTCTTTGCAGACTCGGCTTACTTTGAGCTGTTGAGGAAGCTAAGGTAGGAGTTCCAGCCGAGCGAGACAAGGTTGACAAAGAGCACGCGGTGCTCGAGCGGCACAACCGAGAAGTTGACCATTTGCGCAGCTGGCCACAGCATGTAGTTGGCAGACAGCGCATTGACGTACTGCTTGTCGATCTTCTCCTTGGGCGAGCCGCCCTCGAGCACGGCCATGCTGCCCAGGAAAACGCCGATGAACACGGGCGCGAAAACGCCCTGGTCGATGGCAACGCGCGCCAGCATGGTCTTGCGCGGTGTGCTCAGCACGACGTGGCGCTGCAGAATGCCGTACCAAGTAGTGGCGGCCGGGCCAAAGACGGCGCCGCCATACAAGGCCATGCGGCCAGTGCGGAGGAAGTCGTGGCTCTTGGGGGGGATGTCAATGTCGGTCTTCTTATTGTTGGCGGCGGCGGCTTTGGGCTCGACGAGCTGCTGTGCGACCACGTCGCCGGTCGCAAAGAGGACGGCGGTGATGACGCTCTGGGTGAGCAGCGGACGAGCCGCGAGGCTTGCTTTGTACCTGGCTGTTAGGTTGGTTCTGTAGGAGGTGTGTTGGAAAATGGTACCTACCAGCCGAGCATTTCAATGTGTTGAAGTAAGTAGAGAGAGAGCAAAGACAGTGTAAAAGACGAGTCGGTAAAGATGGCGGCGGCGGCGGCGGCGACGACGAGGACGGTGATTATAACGGATGACGGGCAGCGAGATAGGGTGAGTGTTGGAGCTAGGTCCACGCCGCAGCGAGCTATCACTATCGTTAGATAAAGAAATGTAAATAAATGGTCAATATGGCAAAAAGGGTGGAAGGCGGTTGACTGAGGGTTGAGATCAGAGTCAGAAAAAAGGCAACTCAAAACGACGTCAAGCTGAATAGATGCTGGTAGCTTTCTTGTTTTTTTACTCTGTCAATCAACGGGTTTCGACTATTCATTCTCCATTTATCAGGACGCCGATCCTCTACATGGCTTATTCAGGTATGATTTACAGGATTTACCTATTTTAATCAGTGTTTTCTCGAATTAACGTGCACTCTAACCGCAGCTAGAGGCAGCTAATTGCAGCCATCTGTTGTCGGAGCTCCCTTTTTTGTGCTTCCCCTCTGAATGTATGGAGAACTGGAGCACAGACGGAGCTGGCATGCCGTATGGTCAGCTTGTGGGCCTTGGGGAACAGGGAGGGTGGGAGGCATTGCAGGGAGCTTCTTTCCTATTTTGGGAAATTTTTGGTGTCTGCTTCTGACTATTGCTTGCTAGACTGAAGGCTCCTTCTTTCCCTGCGTCGCACAAGCGAGAAGAGCTTTGGCCAGGTCGAGGGCAGAAAAGGGTCCTGTGACCTTGGACTATTGGTTGCTCTGAGTGGGAGTTTCAAGCAGTATGTAGATTCGTCACATGCAGCGTGAATGTCTTGTTCAATAATACTGTTGAGTCCGTCTCGGTGGGCGGGCGCATGCATTGTACATATGTTGAACTTGCGCTGCGGCATATGTGTTAGACTTTGCTTATGTGAGATATCATGAGCTCCTTCCCTAAAGAGATACTGGATATTCTTAAAGTGTTGGAGTACTCTATTATTCGATAAAAAGTATCTTATACATAGGATCAATAGTCGGTAATATACCATTGTGAGGCTATCTAGTAGACAGTGATATCGATATAATTGTAACGAAATCGTGTCCTAGTGGCTTGTCTTGTGGTAGCCTTTAAATACTAAAAATACAACTCATTCCAAAGCTGTTAAAAAATAAAAATATGGAAAAAAAGACACAAAACTTATATGACACTGGTCGATATATTTTATAAAAATAAAGCCAACTTGTGCCAGTCAATTTAAATATAATCATCAATTATAAAGACAGTGTCCAATTCATGGGATGCAATTATGTCACCGACAGTTCCACCAAAATGGAAGCTCTGCCAGCCCTACTATGCTATGTAGGCGGTGAGTGTGCAGACAAGAGTGTGCCACTTACACGAATGCTGACATAATATAAAGTTATGTCATCCAAAACCTTGCCCCGCTCAGTCACAGTCCGGCCAAATCCACCGCCTATTAACACGCTTACCCACTGTAGTCGCGTGAACGTGAATGCTGGAATGAGGCTAGGCTGATGTTGCTTTGAGACTAAGCGGTGCGATGCAGTTTTCGAGTCTGGCGATGTGATTTTGCTACGAAAGTCAACCATACCCTTGTTCTACACACAAAGAAAAATCATCTTCAGCATGGCTACGGGAGTCGGTCCCAAAAAGTCGCTCTTCAAGCGGCGCGCTGGCCCTGTCCCTGCCCAGAAGATCGCCGAGCCAAACACAGCCTTGACCACCACGGCCATTCCTACTCCTACCAGCCTTACAAGTGCCACCAGTTCTAGCCTCTCAACCCTGACGCAAGATGGCAGCTCCTTCTTCATCGACTCCGACTCTAGCCCACCACCACCGGTAGCCAACGATCCCGGCATCGACCTATTCCGGCGAGCGAAGCACTTCTACCCAAAGACGATCGAGGCATCGCTACTTAAAACGGAAAAGCAAGCGCATGCAAAACCTCAAAAACCAGCTGTAGCAAACGGCCATGACCTGAAACGGCGTAAGGTGTCGTCAGAGCAGAACGGCGGGAACATTCGGTCAAGGAGTAGCAGCCTGCTTGCGCACTGCACACATGATGATATATCACCAGAACCGCTACGCGACAGCAGCGGATCGCCTTCACCACCAAGCCGTCTCGACAAGGGCAAGGGCCTTGCAACACCGCATACTGTGAATGCAGGGGTTGTCTTCACCGACGGCTCGAATCCAAGAAAACGCGCATCATCAGCGGCTGATGCAAATCAACACACAACAAAAGCCGACGACTCGGCAATACTTCTCGACGATAGCGACTCCGAAGATCTAAAATCATTACCGCAGCGTCCCCGCAAGGACTCGTGGGAGGAAGACGACGACGGTGTTTCTACGAAAAAAGGACTGCGCGGTCTTAAAGATGAGATCAAAGTCAAGGACGATGGTGATGATTTTGCCGAGGTTGTTGATCCCGAGTTTGAGCAGTACATCATCCGTGCACGCGCACAGAACGCTGCTAGCCGTGCCGCCAAAGAAATACAGGAAATCAATGCCAAGCTGGCTGCCGATGCGCGCCGGTCAGCGAGCGGCGACCATGCCGCGGGTAGTGGTGCGAACGATGCAGAGGCAACTTCTGACTCTCAAGCGACTGCGTCATCAGCGGCAACAGCTGCTGGGCCGTCTGATCCACAGCCGAGACCGCTGGGCGAACAGGGCTACCGCATCTTTATTACGCCGCGCCTGCCCGAATCGGTACCGCCCCTGATTGCCAATGTGCGCATGGACCAGGAGATGCGCGCCGTCAAGAATGCCTTTATCAGTCATGCACGCGAAAAGGGCTATGAGATGCCACCCGAGGTCTCAAAGTCGGTGCTGCTCACCTGGAAGGGCTCCAAGATCTACGACTTTACCACTGGCCTCTCACTCAACCTCAACCCTGACGCCAAGGGCCGTTTCCGGCGGACTAATGCACTCGACAATTTGAGTAGAGTGACAGAAGGCGGCAGCATTGGCAGCCACAAAGTCTCGCCTGGCTTTGTATCGGGAGGACTGCACATTGAGATTTGGACCGACGACCTGTACGAAAAGTACGTCCTGGACCAGGAAAAGCAGCGGCGGCGCAATATGGGCGAGACACTGGAAGAAGATCTATCGGGTGATGATGACGACGACGGCGGCGATGCACAAGACGCATCTTTTATACAGGAGGTCAAGCATGAGAGCAGTATGGGCAATGGCAGCAACCGGCCGCAGTCACAGCAGGCCCAGGACAAAATCCGGCTGGTGCTTACGTCGCGTAGCTACGACAAGTTGAGCGTCACGGCGCACAGTGACACGACCATTGTCACTCTTATCCAAGCATTCAGGATGCAGCGCGGAATCACTGATGACAAAACAATCACGATCCGGATGGACGGCGAACAGCTCGAGGCAGATTCGACGGTGGGTGAAGCAGATATGGAGGACATGGACAGTGTTGAAGTGCACATTAATTAGAATTCTTGTCATTTTTGTACGATATCTCCCTAGACGCCAAGTTACAATTCATACAAGCGGGTTTATGACCATGACAGTCATCATGATAATTATAATGAAGATGATAATAATGATGATGCTTTTGATAACTCGACGTGAGATATATGAAATAGCAAAAGAACGCCCACCAGTGTAGAAAGGTAAAGAAAGCAGACAAAACAAAGGGGACGAAAGCAAAACACCCAGTCGTCTTTCCAAACGTAAGCCGGCATGAAAAAGGAAACATGATAAAAACCAGGAACAAACACAGAAGCAAAGACCAAGAACCAAAAAAAGAAAACCCAATCAAATACAGGATATGCATCCAGCTCTTTCTTTAGAAGCGCTCCTTGAGCCGCTGGCTGATGATGCGCATGTTGTTGTACACCTTGCCCGGGGGTTTACCCAGAATTAAGCTGACAATGGTCTCGCGAGCAATGCCGATCTGCTTGAAGCCACCCATGATGTGGATCTTGCTACCACCGGCCACGACAATCCGGGTCTTGGTCGTGTTCTCGATAACGTGCTTGGTGCGGCCGTCCTTGCCGACAATACGGCCAACAGCACGCGACAGATGGTCGCCCTCGAGCGTCTTGACATCCTTGATCTCAAAGGATTGGATGAAGATCTGTTATCGTTAGAAGCTGCCAAAACAAAATTGACAAAATATATATATATATAAAAGAAAAGGAAACTTACGCCGTCTAATCTTAGGATAGCAATGGCGTCCTCAAGGTCAAATCCCATTGTGTAGGCGCGCACAAAGTCCTCGCCGCGCTGCAGAGCACCCGTCTCGGTCGTGCTCGGCGACGTCCGCAGCTCGACAGCCTTGGACCGGATGTTCATGCGCACCTGCAGCTTCAGATCGCGGATCAGAGGCGTGTAAATCTTTGACCAGGTCTGCTTCAGCGGGGTCATCCGGTGTGGCGGCACGGGCACCTTGCGTGTCTCGCGGTGGATCACGCCGTCGGCATCCCTGGCCACGGGGAACTTGGGCCGCGACTCCTCATCGACGTCCATGGAGCCAACGGGCTCGGGGCCGTCCTTGGCATAGGCCTCGGCCAGTGTTAGGGTCTCGGTGGCGGCAGCGGCGTCGAATACATTGTCGGTCTCTTCGTCAACATCAATCACTGGGCTGTCAGTATCATTTCTGGCAAATGAAAAAAAAAACACATAAAGATGGTTTCGACTTTGGAAATCTTTGCATGCCGTCTAGCAAGAGATATCGCAATATCAACACGTACTTGGCTGGGTCTCCTCGACCTCGGTGGGCGCCTTGATGACGGCGGTCGGTGCAGGCATGGCAACGGACTGGTTGATTGAGGATATTTGCTATTGAAATGAAAGTAATTAGCGCTGTCGCAGGTTGGCCGGTGGTGATCTTTGCGTCTTCACTTGTTGCGGTATCAGAGTCGTGTGTCGTGAATCCGGTACCCTCCAAGGCGGTGATGTCGAACTTCTTTTTTTGCTGTCCCGCTATAATTTTTTTCTCCATCCCCTCTCTAGAGCATGTTGGCTTTGCTTACCCTGGAGTGTGTCTATAAAGCTATGAATATGGGGCTAGCTGTTTTCAGTCATACTATTGGATGTGGCCAATAAAAGAGCTCAAGATTCCGAAAACCCCATAAATCCAGCAGCTACTGTGGGTATGCAGCTATAGTGTATATATCTATATTTGATAGTATATTGAGTAGCATAGACACCGTAGTGTCCCTTCTACTGTGGAAGGGGTGCAAATAGCATAGCACCGACTGACATCCCTTATCGGATGCCTTATCTACCTCACCGCCTTTGACACTGCCGTCCCGCCCAGCCTCCACTTTTGTTTTCTTCTGATTTTTTTTCTCCCGCTCGTTTCTCCCGCTCGTTCCTTCCCTGATCAGTTAGCCCCCCGCCTTTTTGCTGTAAACGCCGTCGCAACAGCGTCATGGTCTCAGTAGTCGCAGTCACAGCACACGCCACTCGCTGTCTCACCTCGCTGTAATCGGGTAGTTGTATGCTGTAAATGCCTAATCCGTCAGCGCATGTAAGACAGGTTAACACATTAAAAAAATAGAAGGAAAAAAAGAAATTAATTAAGGTGCAACTAAAATCGGGCCATGACCAATAGCCAGTATCATTGCTTGATTTGCTCAGTCTTTGCACGCTCTTTCCTCCCACCTTTCGTCATGGATGAAGCCTTTGTGTCGGTTTGACGTCCACCACCACACATCACGATTACACTGCGTCTTTCTTCAACGACACGGCTATAGCGACCATTATTTCCCTTGCGCTGAAAGCCGACACCTTTAATTCTTCTTGCGAACATGAATACGAACTAGACCGACGTTTCACTCACGCATCTCACTCCGACCCTTCCCCTCCTCACAGCTCGCCCCCGTCCTCTCGACGTGTCTTGTGCCGACCTGTTGTCTCAACTCTAGACCCCCATATACCCCGACGGCACTCCTCGACCCTTCCACCCCCAAATCCCTACTCGTCAAACACCCACCGACATGCAAAATGCCCTCTAGCTCCGCATCGACCCATCAACTGGGTCGTCGCTTCTGGGCGTCTGTCCGAGATTCGGTAGACACATGGGCTTGGAATGTCCCGGCTGCAGCGGCTAGACGCCGTGGCAGGCGATCCCTCGTCAGTGTAGGCATTGCTCAGTCGGTATTTGCTGCCTCGGCTGCCTCGGCTGCCACTGCAGAAGTCAGCAGCCGCAGCAGAGGCGCTGCTAAGCGGACCTTTTCCTTCCTGGTCAACAAACGACTTTTTGGACCGACACCAACGTCAATATCAACGCCAACATCGACACTGATATCTTATTCTACCTCTTTTCCATTGCGAGCCTCGGCCAATGCCCGCATCTCCCCCAACCATGTTCGACGAAGTTGTACATCCGGCGGTCTGCTGCTCATTGGGCTCAGCTCGCCTTCCACACCACCCGCAACAGTCGTGGCCACTTGCACAGCCGCTGCCGACTCTGCTCTGTCGGGAACCAGCCCACACAAGTCAAATGTTGGCCGTATAATGCGACACACATTCCGGCAAGACCAGTCACCGCGACAGCAGGTTAGCTGGACGTCCTCGCCGTTTGGTGTACTGACTGCAAGGTCAAAACCAGCCTCCTCAAAAGCTTTGAATGCCGAGACAAGACGGTATAAGAGCACCAGCCGCTGGAGCAATAGCAGCAGCCACCGCTCTCTCAACGACAGCCTCGAGAAAAACACCTTTCGTCGCCCCCCGAGCTCAAGCTCAAATAGCGGCAAGTACCCCCGGCCCGGCCACGAACGGAAACAAGTCCCGATAGAGCCGAAGGCTGCGGCAGCATACAGCGCAAGCCAGCGGCCACCTCCACAGCAATCTCAACCACAGAAACCACAATCACAACAACCACATCTACCCCAAGGCAACGAGCACGACCCCGAGACGATCGCCAGCTCCATGTCCAAGTACCTGCAGACACACATGCCCAAGATACCCCACAGACCAACGAAAGAAGAGCTTCTCGAAGCCGCCAATGGCTTCTCGCAACGGCTCAAGGTCCGCCTCAAGTGGCTGACGATCCGGAGTATGCGGCCTTGGAACGCAGATGAATGGGGTGCTTTCTTGTCATGGTTTATGCTGGGCCATATTGTCTGGATTCTGTTGGGCACGACCACGTTTGTGTCTCTTGTCATTCTGACCATCAACACCGTCTTTGCGCAAGAAAAACTCGCAAAATGGGTTGGCGACTACCTAACGCAGTCGGCCGGCGTCACTGTAATATTCGAGTCGGCCATTGTGCCCAAGTGGAAGAACGGCGTCATCACGTTCCGCAACGTCTTCGTCTCGCGCCGCCCCGGCCAGAGCAAGTCGTCTGTCACCAAGGGCTCTCCCTCGAGCGCCGCCGCCATTGCTGCTGCCCGGCACACCCACGACCAGGATATGGAGCAGGAAGATGCCGCCGCACTTGATGAAGAGGCTATCGACGATGGCAACTACACCCAGTTTGACGTCACTATCAACAGTGTTGACGTCACGCTGTCGTTCTACAAGTGGTGGAACGGCAAGGGCCCCCTAAAGGATGTCGAAGTGCGCGGTGTACGCGGTGTTATTGACCGCACACACGTCAAATGGGGCCCCGGCCCCTTTGACCCCTTCTCTTACCGCCACGAGCATGTGCCCGGCGACTTTGAAATCGAGCGCTTCAAGCTCGAGGATCTGATGGTCTCTGTGCACCAGCCCAACGGCTTCCGCCCATTCTCAGCTTCCATCTTCTCGTGCGAGATGCCGCAGTTCCGCAAGCACTACATGTTTTACGACTTTTTGTGTGCCAACCATGTGTCCGGCTCTTTCGACGGATCCCTCTTCACCATTCACCCGCGCCAGGTGCAGCACTCAACTGTGATCCCCGGCGTCGTCGACAACAGCCACAACAACATCAATAACCCCGTTGTTGAGCCCATGTCGCCCGAGGCTGCGCTGGCTTGGAAAAAGTTTTCACGACTCCGGATTGACGCGCTTAAGATTGATCATCTGAACCGGGGAGACCCAGGTCCCTTTGGCTGGATCTACGAGGGCAACGTCGATATTGTGGCTGACGTGATGCTGCCCGCAGACCCCGACGAGGGTATCACGCGTGTTGTCACCGAATTCTACGACAAGATGGAAGAGGCCGTGACGAGCAACCGCTACATTCGCATTCTCGACGGAAACTATGGAAGCCGGCGGGATAAGAACAAGAACGAAGAGGAGGCCGAAGATATCGACAACAAGACGTCGCTTGTAGCGAATCCTGTTGCTGCTGCCGCTGCTGTCGCGCCCGTCCCGACAACAATCATGCCTCCTACCCCCGTGCCGACGGCCAGCGAGCCGATCCCACAATATGTTGTCATGGACCTCCGTCTGCACCTCAATGATATTCGTGCTGCCGTGCCTTTCTTCCCGGCCACGAGTGCACTTGGCCAGACCCGTGCCCAGTCCTACGTCAATGCAGCTCTCATCCGGCCCATTGTGGCCTACATGAACGCAAAGCGGACATACATTCCCATCAGCTGCCGCGTTGTGAAGCACTTGTCGGACTTTGATGGCAGCTGGACGATTTACGACTGCGGTCTTATGGACGACATGTCAGCCGAGGTGTACGCGGCATTTGCACACGACGTCGAGGATCAGCAGTCGCGCGTGCGGCGTCTCAAAAAGGTGGGTTTCTGGACGCTGAGCATGGTGGTGCATGCACTGCTGGCCGGTGTCGCAGGCGATCTGATGTAGCCGAGCCTATGGCTGCTCTGTGTGGCTTCTGCTCGGCTGCTCTCTAGCCCTTTCCCCACAGCCCACACACACGCATGTCTGTGTGACGGGAGATTAAGCGATCTATATATATGCGTCAAATTGTGCTCGTTTCTGCTGTTTCTGCTGTTTCTGGTGTTTTTACTGCGTTATATATATATTTATTTGGATGAGCGACGAAACGGCGTTCTCACAGGGGGCGTTATATCATGGTTCGAGACAACTGGCATCTTTCTTCTTCTTCTCTCTGCTGCTTTTCGCCCTTTTTACGTCTTTTTTCAGCCTCTTTGTTCTACATTTACACTTCAACTTGGTTTCCTTGCAAAAGCAAATACGCGCAAAAAAGGGAGGGCATGGATATGGAATACGACAGATGGTTAATGGAATAGAGACTCAACCGCCTGGGTGGTTTGATTTACGAGAATACAAATATCTTCACTTTTAAACAACATGATATAAGATGCATACCCAAGACAGAGAGCGATGGCTCAAATGAGAGTATAAATAGAACGAGAGACAGAAGATTAAAACAAATAAAACAAAAATGCTTTGCCCGCGACAGTCGCCAGCTTTTAGAGTCCATCCCGTATATCCTTCCCTTACATAAAGTCATCACTTTTTTGTTAGCTATCTTAATCAGGCCTTGAGAGTGGAAGAAGAAGTAATACTTACTCGCCGTAGTCGCCATCTTCGTGGTAGTTACCAGTGTCGATGGCAGTCGGCCGGCCAATGGCCAGAGTGGTCTTGGTTTTGGCAGCCTTGGTCTTCTTGCCGCCCTTTTCGGAAGCTTTCTCCTCGCGCAGCTTGTCGTTGGCCAGAGTCGTCAGGGAGCTGTTGATCTTCTTGATCTGGTCGCTCGGCAGGTTCTTGCACAGCTCACGGACCAGCTCCTGTGCGAACAGGGCATAGGGGCCCTTGCGAAACTGTGAGTTCAGGATGGGGCCCAGAGTCTGCAGTAGCTTGTCAAAGCCGGGCTTGGTCGTGGGGTTCAGCAGCGGCAGGGCACCCAGGTCGACAGTCTTGGAAGGGTCCTTGCTATCGATGGACACAGCCGAGGCCTTGAGTGCAGCACCAGACTTGCGCGTACCCGAGCCGGCAGACAGACCGGCATCGCCAAACATGTCGGCGGCGTGCTGCAGGTCAGACTCCTGCTCGTTGCGGCGCAGGCGCTCACGGCGCTCAGCCTCGGTCTCACCCTCACGAAGACGTGATGCCTCCTCGAGCTCGGCCTGCTGGCGTGCGCGGTCTGCGATGTGGCTGGCAATGCGGAGGCCCTTGGGCTTCTTGTTAGCAGCGGCAGCGGCGGCAGCCTTGGCCTTGGCTTCGGCCTCCTTCTTGGCCTTCTCACGCTCAACGTCGGAATCGTCGGCATCCCACGAGTCGAGAACATCGCCGTCGGCATCCTCCTCGTCGTCAAACTTGTTGGCACGGCGCACAAGGGGAGCGGGCACCGAGTTGGTGCCAGACTCGCTGCTGGACTCCTCGCTGCCGCTGGAAGACTCCTCTTCGTCTAAAACGTTAGTTATTATCCTTCTATGTTATGTTGCTGTATATGCTTGATACTGGGTGTGCATGTGACGACATCGCGAGGAGGGGTGCATCGCGGTATCGGACAGGGAGGTGGTTTCGATCTGGTCGTCTCTTCTGGTGATGTCAATAGAGGGGCATTCGCGTAACTTACCCCAGTCCTTAGGCATTTTGGCGGCTGTTTATATTGATATTGTTACTAAAAGTTTAGATTGTCCGGAGGCTGTAGACCGTAGATGGGAAAGTTGCAGGCCGCCGGTGCGGATGGGTTAAGTAGGAAAAAGATGATTAGGAGGATAAGAAAAGAAAGAAACGAGAAGGAGGGACGTCGAAGAGGGGCGCAGAGATGTGGGTCTGCAACTAATTCTTTCTGACACCTGAAGGCGACTTAAATGTATTCCAGAAATAATTGGGTTATTCTGGTGCCTTCCTCTTACGGAGTGTCCAGGTCTACTAACACCGCATCCGCTTTCGGCATCTCTGACGACCCTCCTATTGTCTGCGAGTCTATAGGGAGTAGATCTGTTGTACAGAAGACGTTCTCGGGATTCTCTAGTAGGTTGGTAGTGAATACAATCTGTGGCTATGCATCATGTGGAGGTGGCAACAAGTCACTGTAGCGAGCGTTGCTTGCTGTGTGACAAAGCAAGCCGCTTCCGTGACTAGTCAGCACTACCATATATAGCAGACTACTCCCTCTGTGGATATCAACAACAGGGGCAATGGCTCAGTTGGGAGAGCGTCAGACTGAAGATCTGAAGGTCCTCGGTTCGATCCCGAGTTGCCCCATTTTTGCCCTTTTGCCTGTTCATACAGGCAGCTTTCTACTTTTCTTTTTGCATGTTGTTTTATAGAACTGTTTTGGCTTCCTGTTTTCTGACTTGCCAACATGTACTGTTTCACAATCACATCTTAATATCAGCTGTTTGATATTCTATCACTGCTCACAAACAATATCAAGCCATAAATGAGTAGCCGGCGAGAACAACTCTACCATGCACTGGTTTGTTATTATATTATTTTATATTATTATTAATCGGACTATAAAGTAATAAGAGTCCTTATGTTATATGCTTTATGCCATCTAATGCGGACAACTGTTTTTTATATCGTCTTGTCAAGACACCCAACTCGTCACGTCCAAGCCGCGCTTAGACAACACTGTCCGTCTCATAGTACGGGTTGTTGGGGTCGTAGGGGAACTTGCGGATGACAACATCGCCAGTGTAGCCGTACAGATCAGGCTCAATGGGGGTGAAGTCCAGCTCGCAGGTGATGTCCTTCTGGCCAAAGGTCTCGACGTCGCTGGTAACACCCTCGCTGTACTCGATGCGGACCTGGTTACGAGTGAAGCGGCTGGCATCGCCCTCGAGGTAGTTGGAAGGCATGAACTGGACACCCGAGTGGGCAGTGGTCATGACAGTGTTGGGCAGATCACCAGTGTGAGGGACGTGGTGCATACCCAGGTTCAGCCACAGAACCAGATCCTCCTGGACCAGGCTCTCGCCGTCAAAGAACTTGCCGAAATCAATTGGCGGATCGTTGACGTCCTGGCTGTTATAGGCGTGGGCAGCGCGGGGCTCAGTGTCCTTCTGGCGAGTGACCATGACGTCGTGCTCGGCCCAGCGGGCGGCGTTGCCCAAGTTGCTCGAGTCTAGAACAGTCAAGTGGGCAGTACCAGTGTAGGGCAGGACGCGGTAACCACGGGGGTTGCCGAAACGGTTGGGCTTGTCAGTGTTGACAACAAGAACCTGCTGGACGGCGTTGGGGGACCAGTCAAAGCGGGAATCGTCCTCAGTCTCCAGGGTCGAGCGGGTGACCTTCATGGTGTTGCGGGTCTTGCCGTTCGACCAGGGGTAGACCTCGGAAGTGGCAACGTTGTTCATGAACTGGACGGTGTTGGCAGTGCCCAGAATATCGAAATCGGCCTTGAAGTTAAGAACGTGATCGTGCATGCTGCCAGAGAGAGCATCGTGGATCTGGTAACCGTAGTCACCGTTGTTGGCGTAGTAAGCCGACTGGATGTAGCCTGAAGCGCGGACCTCGACGGCAATGCTGCCGTCAGTGAAGAAGCTGTAAGTGAAAGTGTAGTCGTAGTTGCCGACAGTCGACACGGAGCGGACAACAAAGTAGTTATTCTTGGTGACCGAGACGTAGTCGCTAGTCGAGTGGCGCTGCATGGCAAAATCGGCATCATACTCAAACAGGCAGATGGAGCTGACGTGAGTGTGAGTCGTCTCGGCGACGTAGAAGCTTGTGTTCAGGAACGTGGAGTAGGCCGGGCAATCGTAGCCAGGCACCAGCTCGAAAGCGTAGGGGCCAAAGCCGTAGAAGGTGTCCAGGTACGATGTGCCCGACTGCACCGGGTCGTTACCAGCATAGTGAGCAAGAGCCTCCTGCAGACCCAGCTCGTACAGGACGCGCTCACCGCGGAACTTGATGTCGTGCAGAGTCATGCCGGTGTCGCGGTTGAAGGAAATGTAGAAGCTGAAGCCCATCCACTCAACGTAGTTCTCAGACTTGTCGACGGCGTAGCGCGAGCCGGCGGGCTGGATCATGGTCGGAGGGTAGAGCTCATCAAACGGCTCATCAGGGCCGGTGCGGTCAGTGCGGACCCAGTCGCCCTCGACGTTGGGAGCCAACTTGACGAAACCAGGAGAGTTGTAAGCAGCACGGAAGTCCTCAGTGCTGTTGTAGAAAATATCGTTGTACAGCCAGCCCTCGAGCGACCACAGGCTAGGGTCACGGCCAGTGACGTCGGACTTGAAGAAGAGACCAAGCGGCAGCAGCGTCTCAGCGTCAAACTCGTCTGTGGGGAAGTTCCAGAACGTGTCCCAGCGGATAATACGGCCGTCCTCCTGCCACAGGGGGTCAATACCCCAGATGTCAAGGGTGTCGTTGTCGAGACCCATGGCAGTACCGTTCCACAGGTCGAGGGTGATGTCGGAAATCGAGGCACCGATCACATCGAGCCACTCCGAGTACAGAGCATCGTCATCGTCAGCACCCAGGTTGCGGACGGTGCCGGTGTTGTTGTTCTTGTTGAAGGGGAATGTCAGCGGCTCCCAGGCGATAGTGGCGTTGTTCAAAGGCAGAGGGCCGACCAGAATGTCCTGGTAAGTGGGCTCGTTCGTGGCGCGGTTGTCAAGCACAACGTGGGCGTAGCGGGCAGGGGGGGCCTTGCAGCCGCCGTTGAGGTAGGGGAGCGCATCCGTCTTGTTGGGAGGCATAACCTCGACGAGGAGAATGGTGTTATCCCAAGAAGTGGCATTCTCCGAGGTCGTCAGGTTCAGTTCAGGCTGGCTAAACAGCCAGGCAACAACCGACGAGGCTTCAACACCGGTCAGCGAAGCCCAGACGTTCTTGCGGGGTGCGGTGACACTGGTGGCGTTGGAGCTGGCACAAGTGGCAGCCGAAGTGCCGTTGGAGAAGTGCTTGGACTTGGCCTTGCCGTTGATAATGTCAACCATGGCCTTGCGGCCGTGGGCGTGGCCCTGCTTGGTGGTCTTGTTTGCCGGCGCGGCAGCAACTTCCTGGGCAGCCAGGGCGCCGAGCGCGATCAAGCTAGAGAGCTTCATCGTGAAGGGGGTGAGGGAGACTGAACGAGTGGTGAGAGCTCAATACAAGAAGACAAAAGTTGAACGAGTGAAGAACCACCGTTAAGAGAGGAGACTGGTTGTCTGTTTGGCTTGAGTAAGAAGAAGCAAAAAGAAAAGCCGCATCAGTTCGGACGGGGATGGATGTATTATATATTATAATTGTATTTACATCTGGAGCTCGATTGGGTAATGGAGCTCCTCGGCTAGACCGCCTCGACTAACAAGCAGGACTCTCTTAGACCTACAGACTATTATCTAAGACCGCCGAGCTATCGGAGAACAAAGCAAGACGAAAGATCCCTTTACGGTAGTTGGCCCCACGGCCACATGGTTTAATTCTTCACTTACATCATCATAACTCGCAGACAACGGACAGTGACTCTGAACGGTGACGGTTACTGGTCGTCTGTATCTCCACGAGCTGTGGCCATCAACGATACCAACGCAGAGGGGACATTTAGGCCGCATCCGCTAAGTTGTGTAGAAAGACGGATTCAAAGTATTCATGTTTTGTTCTTTCTTCTTTTCGTTCGAGAAGTAGAAGAAGCCAGGTACAAGCTACGTAAGACATGAGAGATAGGAAGGTAAGTTGCCGATCTGCAAGTGTAGAGATAACAAAGTGCAATAACTTGGTGCATATGCATGGTGGGCAAATGTACTGACTTGGTTGCAAGTGCGTCTGAGGAAGCGGGTACAACGGGCTAATACATACATATCTTATGAATCGACCCCGGGCAATACTTAGTGCGTGGAAGCCTACCTAGTTGGGCGTTGGCGCTGTCGAAACCGGGGTAAAGTACAACTGGGGCCTGAGCTATGCATCAACTGTTTTTATGATTAATTTGGTAGATAAGAAAAGAGGAATAAGTCGAGTAAGTGGTGGGTATGACTGTACGCACAAGGCGATTAGAGACGAGAGCGAGGCACCAGAACGAAACAATGAGACCGGAGAAGACAAAGAATAATAGTACACCGTAGAACCAGCTGATAAAGCAGCAAGTAGAATATGGAAGCGATAACTATTGAGTCTTGTTTCTTTGGAAAGTTAATGGCTTCTAGCTTCCCATCTTCTCATCTTCTACAGACGTCCTGTGTGCAGGATAAAGCCTCGACCGGAGTGACCGGGTGGGTTGATGCGGAGCGGCAACGAGATAAGGATTGACAGTCGGCGGCGACTAACTACTAGCGACTAATTCTACCCAGCGCACGACAATTATCTACTACTATGTACATACGCAGGTACATAAGATACAAGAATACTACGTGTGAAATGCAACGAAATCGCCGTAGATTCACAGCCGGAGCTCAAAGCTGCATAGAATAACCTAAACGGGTTAAAATGTCCAGATCCCAATGGCAGATAGCTGATAGATGATAGCAGATAAGACGTTCAATAGGTATCAGTGAGATTAAATTACTACTTTCTATGAGAAACACTAGAATAGAATTAAACGGGAAAAGAAAAGGATTGAGAAAGTACATAGTACATTCTTATTAGCTGATAAGTTAAGCACAACTTTAAGCTTGAGTGAAGCCTGGCGAAAGCACCGAGACTCTACTGAAACTGCAGAATAATTGAGTTAATAAACCCGATGACGTGCGGACAAGAAGTGCCTATATGCTTCTTGTGATATTACGTGGCTGTCTACATGTGTGCGTGTCTGTACGTGTATGCAACAATACACCCCGAGACTCTTAGTTTAAGATGCAGCTTGATGGAACATTTCGCGTGCGTCTTCCGTAATGATACGTCTTGGCAGCTGTAAATAAGTCATTTGGGTGGCCTGGCTGATGTTCGCTAGAATCTGGTACAACTGTTGAGATCGCGAACAGTCCTCAGCCCCGGAAAGAGAAATCACACAACATGCCAGGGATAACACATGTCCGTCGTCTTTGAACTTATGCTTATTCACGCTGATCAGTTAGACTTGAGATGAAGACGGCACTGGCTTTGTCTAGAGAAACAAGGCCCTCAAGCTCAGCCTACAATATGGATTCCAGCTCACGGCCCCGGCTCCGCTTCGGCCACGAAGGATTCAAGGACTCACAAAGACCCCATGATCGAGGGATTCCGTGGAATATCTCTCTAATAATACAACGGTATCAGCAATCTGCGGGGAAAGTAGACAACAGACAGCACTGACGGGTTGAAGAATAAACGACTCTACAAAGACATGCAATGCAGTCCGGGGGTACCGCAGTAAGCTTGCCTTGAATAGTATAAAATGTCCCGATGCCAACATGAGTGTCTTTGTAATGTCATATGAATTCGTCCAGGAGCATGCAGGTCACTACCAGATAAATATCGCCGACTATCTTAGAGTTACAGCCAGGCAATTCCGTTGGTGGTCCGCATGGCGTGTAGTGCAACCCAAGAGCCGATGCCAAAAGTTTCCAAGACGGCAGGGCTGCTCCGTATTAAAATATTTTTTTATTGTTTTTTTCAATACGGAGTACATTGCCGAGTTTCTGGGAGAGAGATCTGCGCACAGCAAGAATAGTGTGGGGGTTGACGATGCTTGTCATTCTAATGTCTAGAATAAGTTATTTCAACACCAGAAACGCACTTGAAGACTTCCGGCATGCAGCATGCCGAATGCCCGTACACCTGCATGGTGTCGATCAGGCTCTATATAGGCAACGCCATGCGAGGGAAGCCATGGAACAAAGAGGAATACAACAAGAGAGCGATCATACGACACATGACAACCGTACGAGTGTATCGTAGCGCCGAGATAAGTTGGGGCGTGTATGCCGGGTTACGGGTAGATGCAGTAGATTCTTTGTTAGACGCATACGATCGCTAGATCTGTAGTATCTTGATACTTGTTGATATTATTTGTGATTTATGTGCAGATCTTTACAGAACATATTTTTGTAAGTAACTAAATGTACACACTGTACTCCATGTGTCACGAAACAAAACAGTGAGTGGCCATTGCAACGCACGACCAGAGATCGCCACCAAATTTGTTTCCTCCTCAAAATAAGAATTAGCTCGCGGATAACTAGTAGACGGACTCCAAGTATTGAGATGCGCCTGTTACTTTTTAATCTTCTGTTTAATGTTGAGTACCGAAGTTGAGGATGCACACATGAGCTAATGATAATGACAAAGGACGAACACTCAGGCTGATCTTGAGACTGAACGTAGATAGGAGGACAAAGAGATGGGCTCCGATAACGAGATATCCAGAGTCTGATAACAATAACACGCGATCACATGTGCAGCACGAAGAGACGCGACCGTTCTGAAATTCCAAGTCTTTTTCTACTTGACTATACATACTTCGGCGGTAGACTGCGAATTCTGCTGAAAGCAGCCAAGTGTTCGGTGCTCTTCGAAAATGAAACCCCAATATTGCCAATCAGAATAGCCAAAGCTCTGCATGGCGTTCATGCCAAATTCAATAATGTCCTTATGTTTGGTTCTGTTGGCCTTGGCACCAAGCCCGGATAACATTTCATTGAGATATTCCATCGGCGTCGCGAAGATAGATCTTCCTTGTGGTATGTAATTCATCGAACCATGTACACCAGTATCCGAAACAGCCACCATATAGAAATCGGGTCTGTCTACTTTGTGATATCGACATCGTCCAGAACGGCCTGGTTGGTCTTGAGGGCTGCCTTGCGCGCACGCTTGATGCGCCGCGTCTCGACATCGACGTGCCGCGTAAACCACCATGTCACCATGTTCATCACAATTGCTGCGCCAATAAAACCCATGGCAATACCAAACGACGTCGAATAGTGCGGTGCATAACGCGAATTAAACAGCTGCGCACCAACTGCGCCGCCAATCTGGCCGTAGCTGTTGGCAAACGCAATTGCAAACGCGGAGCCGGTCGCCCCCTGTGTCGTCTGCACTCGCCACGGCCACATCATGGTATACCATGCGTTCGAAAAGCCACCGGCAATCACAGTCGCGGCATAAACACCGCCGGTGTTAGGGTAGGTGTACTCAACAACATAGCAGGCGAAGATAACAACCATGAAGAAGAGTGGAATAAACGGCTGGGGCAGGCGACCTGTGTCGGCAAAAATACCAAAGACGATAGTGAGAGCACAGGCAAAGACGGCCGGCGGAATGTTCAGCAGCTGCGCACGGCCGATGGTCGTGAAGCCGAGGTTTGCAATGACGGTTGGCTGGTAAAATGTGAGGCCAGTAGTACCAATGGTATAAAAGGCCCAGCAGCCGAGGAAGAGCCACAGTCTCAGGTCCTTGAGCGTCGCAATAAACTCGCGCCAGTTGAAGTGCAGCTCGGCAGCACGGGGAGCATTGCGCGGCAGACGCGCCTGGATAAATGCCTTTTCGCGGTCATTGAGCCACTTTGATGTGCCCGGGACTATTCTTCAGTACGAGTGTGCGAAAAGGCGATATGGTGGGAGGAGCAGTTTCTCACAGTCGGGAAGGTAAAAGAAGACAACTACGCCAAGGCCGATAGTGAAAATGCCTTCAGTTAGGATAAGCCTGGACTGTTAATGCAATGGCCAGGCATAAGTAAGGAAGGAAGACGAGGCTCACCACTTCCATCCCGAAAGGCCAACAGTGGTGATGCCGTTAAAAGCAAATGCCAGAAGACCACTGACGATGGAGCTGAAGTTTCCGAGAAGCGTCACCCAAACAATACGTGGGGCCAGCTCGTCGGGCCGGTACCAGTAGCACATTTGCAGCATCTGGCCGGGCCACAGACCGGCTTCAAAGAGGCCCAGGAGAGCACGGACGACATAGAGACCGCCGGCATTCTGAAGTGCTGCATGGGCGCAGAGAACGGCCCCCCAACTGATCATAATGCGAGCCTGCCACACGGACGGACTAAACCTTTTAAGAAGCAGGTTCGACGGCGTCTCGGCGAGGATATAGGGAATATAATAGGCCGTATTGACGAGGTTGTAGTCGTCGGACGACATCTTGAGCTCCGTCATGATATTCCGGGATGTACCTCTGTCCATGATACGGGCATTGGACACATTTGAGGCATCTATAGTCTTGACCATGTACATGATGGCAAGCAGGGGCAATAGGTGCCAGTCGATGCGCCGGAGCAGCCTCTTTTCCTCCTCTGCACTAAGCGTGACACGGGCAGCCATGAGTTCGGCATCGAACCCAGTGATTTCTGACTTGCTACCGTTAGCAAGGTGATCATTGCGGTCGACAATGTGCAGCTCATCACTGCTACCGACAGCGATGTCCGGGTCCGAAGACGCAGCATTCAACTCTTGTTTCTCAATGCGGGCCGCCGCCGCCGCTTCGGTGTCGAGTGGTTGCGCCATGTCGGATAAAGCTATCTTTGCTATGGAATGCTTATGCTGTTGCGGCCGTGGTTGGCAGTATCCTATGTTTCACGCTTGGATATTGGTCGCTGTGTTCCGACCTCAGCAATACTCTGAGATCCGCCTTTTTGTTTCACTTCCCGGATGTCGGTTGCAGTCGCTTCATCAATGGTCTGCACAGGACGTGGGGGGGACTGGCATATGTACACCATGATGTGCCCTAGCTGGGGATTGCCCAATGTGCAATACCCTCGTCCATCTTAGCAGTAGCAGCTGCAGAAGAGCACCGTCGCTTGCCTATCATCGATTGATATCGTCCATGCTACAATGGCTTGCATAGTAGGGTGCCATCTAGCTATCTGTATCAATAGCTGATCAGTTGAGGAAGTGATGAGCAATCACTAGACTATCAGTAGATTATCAGTAGACAACCAGCAGGCAAGCAACGCCTAGGATCAACAATCAGTAGTGATATGCATCCCGGAAGCACACCGCTGTCTTGGCAGTGTTGCTTTCATACATAGTATGCACAGCGACACGGCGGCCGAAGTTGAAGCCGATTGACAAGCTACTGCTAGAATAATGTTTTCTCTGAGGTAACAAGGCCAGAGATGGGGAGGGTGGGAAGATAAGGGTGGGCAATGTGAGTTGTGTGGTGTGGTAAAGGAGCGTGAGGAGAAGGATGGCTCAGGCGTCAATATGTCCGGCTCCCCCAGGCCGTTCTTTCCTTGATAGGATATCTGCTCTTTCCTGTCGTTGTTTATCAATAATACCACCCGGCTACTACGCAAATACTATGTAGCCTTGCCTGGTTCGTTCCTTCTGTCTGCGTAGTTTGTAGGTGCAAAACCATATGACAGCCATGCATTCTTCCGACCGCGTGCCTTCCACAGTGAATACTATGGAGATTTGCTACGATGATGTCATATCAGTTGCATGCGGTTCATAGCGAGTCTGCATCGAAATATGCTATTTTCTTCATTTCCAAGGCGTCAGTTGCTTTGCACTTGGCTGCACTGTTTAATTATTTTTAATTTGTGTTGTTTTTGCCCCGGCAATTGATGTTTTGCCCTCAAATCTTGATGTATGTTTACGCGACAATATTTCTAAACATGTCATATAATATCTACAACATAGAAACAATATTCGCGAGTAAAAAAAAAAAAGTTAATCTTTTTGTGATAGTATTTCGAATAAGTAATTCACGCTCTTGAAAATCTTATCAAGTTCACAGTCGGGTTGAGAAGAAGTTAATGTCAATCTTGATGTATCTCTTAAGCAAAAGCAAATAATAGTCCGGAAAATAAACTAGGACCAGAAAACAGATTAACGGATCTTCAAATGAAAACTTTTACCATCCTCGTGATATCAGATATTGATGAATTTTATTGTTAAATATCAGTTCAGGCGTGTAATCACGTAGACGAAAACAATACGGACAGTTTTCAAAGACGGGCTTTGCTGTTAGCTCTAGTGCTGCTGGGTTCTGTACTGCCTGCCCCCAGCGCCCCGAAAGAATCCGAAGCACACCCACGTGACAGTAATAAACGTCGATTCACTTTTACTCTGCGTTTTCCTTTCAAATAGCCGCTCCAAGGGCGCACTCGTTGCTGACACGAGGCTGAGATAAACTTTCACCCGCCAGCAACCTGTGCTGCCAAAAATAAATAGATTATTACCAAACCCTGGCCTCTGCTTTGCCGGCTTCTTTTCTTGACCCCCATGCTTTTCCACTTGGAGCATCTTTTGCTGAGCATCTTTAAAGTCTCCGTGAATGTCTCCTTGGATCTTTACTACCCGTTTTATTCCTTCCAAGATCGATGATTGACATATCGGTTGTCGGTGCTGGTTCCCGACTGCCGGCCGTTGATGCCCATTGATGCCCACCCGGTGTTTGGCGGCGACTGTGTGTATCTTCTGTTTACGGAGAACTCCATCTGAAAACCATAGCCCTTATATTTTGCTAGCACATGTCTGTGGCATCGACCCTCTTATTCATACTCTGCCGTATCTTGCTCACCATCCACTTTACTTCCTAGATATTCTCGTGTCTAGACCTGGTGTGAACGATTTTTTAGTTGGTATGTGTGAGCATGATTGAGTCATTCGCTTTTGTCTGATGGCATTAAATCCGAAGAAATGCCTTTGGTGTTCAGTGCTCTTGCTTACCAGTAGTTACATCCGGTACTGCACGCGACGGGCTTCACATACGAGCCGCGCATATATATCTGCACGTCTAAGTAATAGCGACGCTTCGTGCATTGAGAGACCAAAAGAAAAGACGAAACACGTTCAATGGAATACAAACAGGGGGCTCCGTTATTAGCCGCATCCAGGAACAAGAGGGTCTGGTGTCTGACCTAAATCACCGACAATGGCAAATCGACTGGATTCCCCGAACTGTAATACTTAGTACTTACAGTAGTAGCTGTTTATTTGGTGTGTCTCTTAGTATGTAAATGGGGTTTCTCAAAGTATGTACAGTAAGCGTATCCCCGTCTGTTTGCATGCATCCCTGTACTGGCCTTTGACCGAAGTACCGCCCGCCCTCGCGCTTTGTGTTGCTCCGCCCTGGAATGCCCAAAGCATACCGTAAAGCTCCGCGTAATATATAATTTTTATTTCATTCGTTGTTTTACATAGTTCAATATGATCTGTCTGTTGTCCACCTGACCCCTACCAACTTTGCTTGTACCGGCCTGGCATCAAAGACGTCTTGATATAAAGGGCCCCTGTGTACCACCTCTCAGGCACCCACCTCTTTTTGCGTCCACTCTGCTCAGGTCTTATTCTTCCTTTCCAGTATACAACTGCAAACAAACAAACAAACAAACAAACATCATGACGACTGTCAGAATCACAACTTCTACCCTGGGCCCCCAGCTCATCGGCCGACAACTGGCCCGCGCTGCCGTCCCAATCTTGTGCTCATCCCTCCACACACCTCTTCGTGCCTCTCTTTCCTCTTCAAGGCTACCGACATCTTCAAAATCTCCCTTCTCGACAACGTCCGCTGTCAGAATGCGGGACTTCTTCCCCGCCCAGGAGACTGAACACATTCGCCAAACACCCCCGGCCTGGCCTCACCATGGCTACTCTGAAGCCGAGATGCTCGCCGTCAGACCTGGCCACCGAGCCCCCGAGACTATTGGCGACCGTATCGCATGGCGTCTCATGCGTATCTGCCGCTGGGGCATGGACACAGCCACTGGCATGCGCCGCGATCAGAAATCCGACAAGAAGAATCCCACGACGGCCGTTGCCGCAGACAAGCCCCTGACCGAGGCACAGTGGATGATTCGGTTCATCTTCTTGGAGAGCATCGCCGGCGTGCCCGGCATGGTCGCCGGTATGCTGCGGCATCTCCACTCGATCCGCCGGCTCAAGCGCGACAACGGATGGATTGAGTCGCTGCTCGAGGAGTCGTACAACGAGCGCATGCATCTGCTGACGTTTATGAAAATGTGCGAGCCCGGCTGGTTTATGAAGCTCATGATCCTGGGTGCCCAGGGTGTCTACTTCAATACCATGTTCTTCTGGTATCTAGTCAACCCGCGCGTGTGCCACCGCTTCGTGGGCTACCTCGAGGAAGAGGCTGTGCACACCTACACGCGCTGTATTGCCGAGATTGAAGAGGGAAAACTGCCCGCCTGGACCGACCCCAAGTTCCAGGTGCCCGAGATTGCAGTCCGCTACTGGGACATGCCAGAGGGAAAGCGCACAATGCGCGATCTGATTCTCTACATCCGTGCCGACGAGGCCAGCCACCGCGGCGTCAACCACACGCTCGGCAACCTCGACCAGAAGGCCGACCCCAACCCATTTGTCAGTATCTACAAGGCCGGCAGTGAGGTTCCAAACCCATTAGCTAAGCCGCAAGGTTTCGAACGGCGTGAAGTCATGTAGACCGTCTCGTTTCTTTTCACTTACTTTTCTTGTGTCTTTTATCGCTTTTTCTCTTTTTTTTTGCTTGCGTGACTAGACGGCGTTGGCTCCGGGAAAGCTCCAAGAGATTCTGAGGCAATCATCTCTCCTCATTGTATTATACCATTTTTTTCGTTTACTAAAAACAACGTCTGGCTAATAGAAGCCATTGGACCTGTAAAATTTCAAATCGAATCTATTTACTTTGATTATTGATTGTTTATTATTTGACGCCGTCAACACCTTTTTACCACTTACACGGCTGCTCCACACAGGCATGTCCCTGTTCGCTACTGACGGTAGGTGCCGCAGCGCTAAGCCAGGTTAGGTCATTGACTGGCCCAAGCAAAGAAATTTCCATAACAATTTTGAGACTCTCATCTCATTTCTGCTCGTCTCATCCACAATCTCATCTACTATCTTATTGTTATCAAGAAAGGACAAAGATTACTGCCAATATGTCTCTATACTACGAGGCTGCGGCGGCCTTGAATGCCCCGGCGTCGGACGGCGGTAGTCTCCAGACGCGCATTTTTGGCCCTCGGAGTCGCGACAACACCAAGCCAGACACCAGCAAGGCCGGCAGCAAAGACGCCAAGGGCAAGCCGATAGGAAAACCCGACGGCAAAAAGAGGAAGAAAAGTGTTATTCCGCCGGCACAGATTTACGCCCTCGCCGCAGAGTCATGCAAATGGAGTGCCGTCCTGAGCGAAGTCATCGACCGCGCCGACTTGCTGATGCTCGAGCGTCGCACGCTGCCCACACCCACACTCGCACTGCTGCTGGTTCACGATTTGCTAGTTGGCAAGGGCGGTGCTATCCAGCTGCCCGCTTACCACGGTCTGCGCATGGCTGTTGAGCGCCACAAGGCGCGTCTCGCATCGGAGCTGGCGCGTGTGCGTGTGCGCCGGCGCGCTGCCAATCTTATCGAGCTGCGCGCCATGGTCGAGCGCGATGTGCTCAAGGATGTGTCTTCATCATCGCTGGCCGCGGCAACGCGCTGGGTGCGTGTGAACACTCTGAAGACGACGCTGGAAGAGCAGCTGGCCACAACGTTTTCCGGCTACGAGCGGGCAGCAACAATCAGGGAGTTGTTTGGAAGCGAAGGCGTCGATGACAAGTCTGCCTCGACATCAAAGGCGTATGCACCGCGTCTTTACATTGACGAGCACGTGCCCAACCTTGTAGCCGTGCCGCTCATGTCATCATCATCAACTACGGATCTAACGCGCTGCGATGCATACAAGTCGGGTGCCATCATCTTCCAGGACAAGGCGTCCTGTTTCCCAGCGTACTTGCTAGACCCGGCCTTTGTCCAGGGCGATGTGATTGACGCCTGTGCGGCACCAGGAAACAAGACGAGCCATCTTGCTGCACTTCTCAAGGAATGCTCTGGTGCCGACTCCACGCAATCTCCTCGCCAGGTCTTTGCTTTTGAGAAGGACAGCTTCCGCTCCAAGACGCTGGAGAATATGCAGCTCAAGGCTGGCGCTCTCGAGAGCTATGTTACGGTCAGTGGTAGCCAGGATTTCATGAAGGTCAACCCCAAAGACGAGCGCTACCAAAACGTCGGTGCTCTTCTCCTTGACCCCAGCTGCTCCGGCAGCGGAATCGTCGGCCGCGATGCTATGCCAACACTGCACCTGCCCAAGGCACCGCCGCCACTTAAGACCAAGCCCAAGCCGGCGGCACTGCAGCAAAACGGCAAAAACAAGAAGCGGAAGCGTGGCAACAATGAAGCGCAAAAAGAGGAGGCCGATGAAGAGGCCGAATGTGGTGGCGACAATAAGGAAGATGAGAAGGAGGAAGATATTCCAGAAGACCCCAAAGCACGCCTGGCGGCGCTCGCTTCGTTCCAACTGTCTCTTCTACTGCGCTCGTTTACCTTCCCTGCAGCCAAACGCGTGACCTATTCGACATGCTCGATACATGCACAGGAAAACGAGCAGGTTGTTGTCAAGGCGCTGCGTGCAGTCAACAAGCAAAACTTTGAGGGAGGACCATGGCGCTTGCTGCGACGCGACGAGCAGGTGGCGGGCATGTGTGCCTGGCCTATCCGTGGCGACGTCGCCTCTGCTCAGGTAGAGGACAACGAAGATGACGACGAGGATGAAGACAGTGGACAGATTGACCCGGCTGCCGTTGCTGATGCATGCATCCGCTCATATGCAACCGACGATCTTGGCGTCATGGGATTCTTCGTGGCGGCCTTTGTCAAAGACGATGGGTCTAGTCCACCTACAGCCCAGAGCAATGGGCAGACCAATGGCGCACAGCCCAAGAAGAAGAAGAAGAAGAACAAGAAGAAGAAGACAGCTGCAGCATCTTCAGCAGCGCCCGCGTCTACAGAGGAGCTGGCAAAGGACGAAAACGACGCCTGGGGCGGATTCGACGACTACATCTGACTTGACATAATAATCATCAACGTGTACTTATAGCATATAGATTTACATATTATTCATACATTGCCAATAAATACATTGCAACTACACTACCAGGTCGACTCAAGACCGTGAACACCAGTCGGCTTGTCCGCCAGCGACGTCAGCCGGATGCCGTGCCGCAGCCCCTCCTGCGGGTTGTGTACATCGTAGTCGCTGATTGCCGTGTGCGATGTCACGCGGTTGTCCCACAGCGCGACCGTGCCCTCCTCCCACTTGATGCGCACCTGGAAATCCTGGCCCTGCGTGATATGCTTGAACAGCAGCTGCAGCAGCGCGTCAGACTCTTCCTGCTTCAGGCCAATAATGCGCTTGGTGAAGCCAGGGTTGACAAAGAGCGACTTTTGGCCTGTCGCCGGGTGGATGCGGACAATGGGGTGGTCCGTCTTGACGGGTTCGCGGCGCACAAAGTGGCCGTCACGGCGTGCATTTTCGGCTTGCGGAAAGCCGCTGTGTTCAGCGCGCAACCCCTCGAGCAGAGTGCGGATCGGCGGCGACAAGCGCTCGTAGGCGGCAGTGGCTGACGCCCATGCAGTATCGCCACCGGTCTCGGGCACGCTCAGAAGAGCCAGCAGAGTGATGCCGGGCGTCTGGTGCTCATACGAAACGTCAGAGTGGTAACCAGTCGATGTCAAGCGGTTGCCGCGAAAGGTTGCGCGGTACTCATTGTCGGGACCCAAGTAAATATTGTGGTACTCGAGGTGGCCCTTGACATGCGAGCCCGTAGGATGAATGTGCAGCGGGCCAAAGTACCGGGCGAAAGCCTTTTGCTTCTCAATGCCAATGTCCTTGAAGTCCTGGTCGCGCAAAACGACAACGCCACGCTCCGCAATCAGCAGAGCGAGCTCGTCCTTTTGCAGCTGACTGAGCTGGGACAGCTGGAGACCACGGATCTCGGTGCCGATAGAAGGTGTGAGGCGGCTAGCGGTGACTCCGGAAGCAGGGTCTTTTGGGAGAAGGTTTACCTTGTCCTTGTTGGCGATGAGTCCACGGTCGTGGAAGGCAAAGGGCTGCAGTGGCGGCAACTTTGTAACCTCGTCATAGACAGGAAGGTATTCGGCGTATTTGTACTTCTTTGTTAGATGCTGTTCCGATCCTCAATGAGGTTGGAACTTACCGAGTTGTGCAGCTTCTCGTCGTAGGCCAGGTTAAGCTTGAGTGGCTCACTCCCCTGGGTCTTGGCGATGACAGCGGTGGTAGACATTGTTCTTTGTGTGCTGGGAGATACCAAGTTGAAGATGTCGAAAAGAGAGCAGAGTTGCTGCCCACCATGGATTATATATCAGGCATATATGATTGCTGACAAAATCGATTTAAAAGCATCCGTCCTAGAGCTACTCATTATGCCATCTGCCGTCTTTGCACACCATAGCAAACACCATTCTGTTGTCAGATCTAGAAAGACAACCCAGATACACCAGCCGGCAACAGCACCGACACACATTCGACAGGATGTAATACAAACAAGCAATATAATAGAAAGGTAATTAGGTATACAAGAAATATCATGGGATGCGGACAGGTATTCGAAAAGTGCCCGAATAGGAAAAGCCGAACGTGTAAGCGGGCGCGGTTATATACCGCCGGAAGATGGGTGCGCAGTAGTCGGGCAGGGAGCGTGATTGCTTAGCTCGAATGCACCATGGCGTATGCAAATGACGAGAGCCACACCAGAACATATGCACCGCACCAACGACAAAAAGGCCACTGGAAGCTGCTTCGCCATTTAACGGCCCCGGAGGTTGTCTCCCCGAATACGTAGAATTACAAGGCACTAACATGACACATGTAAGAGTCCCGAGAGTGCCACTTTATGACATTGATACTACAAAACAAGCCTGGTAGGATATTCCAGGTCATCAACAATATACATGGACAACGCCGCAAAAAGACTGAGCACGGCGATAGGCACTCGGGTTGGCTTCATGCATTGATTAATCATATCTCGTGATTGTTGCTACTTTTTAACATACTATGCCATCAGTGCAATGTGTTTGAGTTCGCTGGAATGTTAGCAACGGGAGTGACGTCTCTGTATATTGAAAGGAAAGACTTACTTCTGAACCTGCTGGCCAACCTTCATTGGCTGGTACTCGACAGCAGCACCCTCGTCCAGTCCTGCCTGTGCCTTGGCTGTCTTGAGCGTCTGGATACGCTCGGCCAGTTCCGGAAGAGGCGCCAGATCCACGTCCGAGGCCAAGTGCCAGAAGAACGTCGATGAAATCCGGTTCAGCGGACGGTCGGGGTGTGACGCCTTGCGTGCCTGCATGACCTTTTGAGTCTTTTCTGTAACGACAACCTCGTGGAAGCCAGCCTTGACAAGGCCGCCCGTCAAGTGCTCGAGCTGCTTGCCGGCCTGCACTAACAGATTGCGGCCGGGGGGGATTGCGACAGCAATGCGCTTGCCAGTGTTGCGACCCCAAATATGCAGGCCAGGGAAACGCGAGCGGCCGTGGATCGTCAGGAAGTTGAGGTCAGTATGGAAGCCGGCGAGGATGGTGTCCTTTTCGCCGTACTTGTCGAGATCCGACGCCGTCGGAGCCAGCAGGTGAGGACTATCAGTTAATAAAGACCAACTACACACGGAAAACACATGGGACCTACCCATAGCGGCCGGCATCGCTAAAGGTGTTGGCCGGTAGTCCGAGTCCGATGGCTGCCATCTCTGCACATCCAGTAACACTATTGAGTTAGTATCTTCCTTAGGAATGATAGTATGAACGTCTGCCAACATACGCCTGTTTCATGGCAGCACCCCACTGGTTCATGACGGGCGTCCACTTGTCGCGGATATCTGCATTTTCTGTGGCTGGGACGACGTTTTCTGCGTTTAGGCCGGGGTAGGCAGTAGGGTAAGGCGGCAGCTCGGCCATGCGCCAAAAGAACCGGCATTTGGGGTCGGGGTGGTGGCCCGAGATGTCGAGTGGCCGCTCTGACGGTGCCAGCCGGTCAATGATATCTAGGCACGGCTCGTCAACGGCACACTTGGGCGTCTCAGTGTTCTCAAGGGTCACGCCGACCTGGTATCCAAGCTCGGGGCGCTCGTCTTTGCGCAGAGTTTCGTCGGGTTGGGCAAAGTATGTCTCGAGCAGATCGAGGAATGACTCGTTGTCTTCCTCGGCCACGCGCGAGTCATGCAGTACCAGAGCGCCATACTCAATCAGAGCCTCGGCAGCCTTGTGGCACTCTGCCAGCACTTCGGGTGAAAGTGTGTCGCTGCCGGCATGTGCCCGGAACACGTCGAGGTCGACAACAGGCAAGTCCATTTTCTTGTGCTTTCTTGTTCGAGTCGAGGACGGAAAAAGACAAAAATGACAATCGCGAAACTGAAAATCAAAGTCAAAATTAAAGAAAGTTCACAGTTATGTTTACAAAATAAAACAAAATCAGATGACAAACACACGTGTGCGGGTCAGTTGGCCGCTCTTACAAGACTAGACATCCCAAGTGCCCACCACCAATAGATTCTGGATTACTGCTTATCACCAGACGTGGTCGAGGCCGGGCCAAGTGCTTGGCGCGACGGAAACCGATTGGTATTGGCTGCGGGTCTGAATATACATCACGTGATGCTATTTGTACGCTGTTAACTACACTCCATGGCGAGCCAAGAACTTCACGAGCAATAAAGAGAGGAAATGAATACGAGAGTCAAATATAATAAATAAAAGAGATTTTATCAAAGCACAAAATAAAACGGAAATAAGACTCTGATGGTATACACAAAAAAAGAAACATAGCACGGTGATACATTTTGGCTGAGAAAACTTTTGGTACTTGTACATGGATAGACACGATGGCAAACATGAGACATAAAGACGTAGAGACATGACGGGGACGGAAAAAGTAAGAGACAATGGCGACAAAAATAAAATTAATAAAGAGACGGCATAGTGTCTGGAACGGGAAGTGCCAGTAGAAAAGCGGCATGGCGGTATGAATATCGGTGGTCGAGAAAGCTTGCGAGTTGGCGTGTAACTGCTGCATCGAACAAAGAGTTTTAGAAGTTGAAATATGTACAAAAAACGTTCATATACAAGCGGTGTCGCAGATATTGTTGTTTCGGAGGCGCTCGTCTGAAGTCGTCGTTTCTGTGCCTTGCAACAGCTCATCTTAAAAATAAAACTGCTGCTGGGCCTGGCCAGGTGGCGGCTGGGCCATGAAATCAAAATTCATCGTGTCGGAGCCGACGTTCCAGGGTTCGGGGTTTTCTGTCGAAGGGGCAAAAGGAAAAGAAGAGAAAAGTCAGCCATGGCTTCACAACGACAAGTCTCGCAGAAAAGAAATGCGCAAAATTACCAAACTTCACTCGAAAAACCTACCCCAGAAAATCTGATCGTACAGGTCCATGGGCGACAGATATGTTGCTCCGGACGCATCAACACCGCTCAGGTCAGGCAGCGTGCTTGTGGGCTGCGTCAGGCCGGGGAAGAGCCTGCAGTGTCAGTAGTGTACGACTAAAATTGTAGGATTCACCAATACTCACCCCATATCGAGGCTGCCGTTTTGCATCTCGGCCATGGCAAGAGCAGCGTCTTGGTGCGGATCGAGACCGGCTTGGACACCGCGTGCAAACTGCGCGTCGGCTGCATTTATCAGCGCCGTTGTTGGCGTCGTTGCGCCCGTGGCCGAGGCCATGCCGTGGCCGTTGTGTACAAGTTGCTGCAAAGGAGTGCTTCCGCCACCGAGACCGCTGGCCAAACCACTGTTTAAACCACCAGTCCCATTGCCCGTTGACAGGATGGCCTGCGCAGACAAAATTCCGCCTGGGTCTTCCTTCTTAGCAGCAGCAGCGGCGGCGGCTTTTGCGCCGGCTGGACCGGCGATGTGGCCATGGTCGTAGATGTTCTTCAGTGCCGTCAGTGCACGCGACAGGGGGCCCGACAACTCTATATCTCGATCTGTGCGTGGGATGTGTGATGGCGGTGAAGACGTTTTTTCTTTTGCAGCAGTTGCCGACAGAGCATCGATCAGGTCGCCCTGCAGACCGCGGACTTCGGGGTCGGCCTTGGTCTCACCGAGAATGCCAAGGAGCACGGCGGACGACAGACCGTGGTATGTAAAGGCCCATGACCGCGTGGGGATAACTGAAAGCTGATGCATGGCCAAGAACATGCGCACCGTCTCAGTAAGGTTGACCTTGCACTTGTCGGCCAGAAAGCTTTTTTGGTCGGCATCGAGGTCTGCACTATCGCCGCGACGCAGTGCCGGACGACAGCAGACAGACACTACGAATGACGTGTGCAGGCGAATGGCATAGTAGTGCAGGCGGTCAATGGCTGAGCGGCACGATTCTTTGCTGCGGAGCTGCGGAATCATCTTGCCGCGGATGTCCTCGACCACCTTGCAACTTTCGAGAATCTTGGCATATGTGACATTCGCAGTCTGTTCAGGGCTCAGCCGGTTGCCGATAATCTGGCACAGATGATACATGCCCTCGAGGTACTTCCAGCCCTCGGCGGCATGGCTTCCGAGCGGGATCGGGCAGATGGAGTGGGCGGTCATTGGCGTGCGGTCAAACGACAGCGATGTTAGGCAGTCGTGCCATACGCATGTCCACCATAGCGTCCGGCGCAAACGGTCCTTCAAGAGGAAGCTAGGCGTCTCGCGGCCATCATATGTTTGGTTGCGGTCAAGTCCCAGCGACTGCGCAAGTCGTGTCGTCAGTCCCAGCAGAGCCCAGGACGCCTCTGCCTTCATGTCGTTAAGCAGCACAAAACTCGTCATCAGCATCGCCTGGATGGAATCGAGGTTTGGTCGCAGCAAAAAGTTGCCAACGCGCAAGAAGTGGAACGAGATCTGAATATATTTTTGCGAGTCGCGCGTGCGGATGTGGTAGGGCGAGTCGTGGTACTGGGAGCCGACGGCCAGCACGGCAAACAGTATGGCCAGCCACGATGCCGACACGGGCTTTGATGGTTTCGCCGAGTGTTTGGCGTTCTTTGAGCGCTCCTCCAAATACACCATAAGCTTAGTCTCGAGTGCGTCAATGTCGAGCACGAATCCCCAGAACGGGTGTGGCACTTCCTTGTAGGCATGGAAGAGCTTCATCACCTCGCGATCCGACGGCAGCTCGGCTGATATGTCGAGTGTCAGCCGGTCAAGGTGCCGTGATGACATGAGAGGAAACGGTGCCGAGTTGTCGAGGCCAAGGATCGACCGCATGTCTTGACGAATATACTCGACGCCGCCGGTGCCGTCGTCAGGCCCGCTGCGGCCGGGTGATGCCTGTTCACGGAGAAGGGCAGGAATACTGTTTTGCCCGAGATAGCGTGACATTTCGTTGGCGTCCTGGTCCACGCGCATAGGGTCCGCCGACGGTTCTTTGCTAGTCCGCCGGCCGTCGCTGCTGCTCGGAGACAAGGCACGCTTCTTGGACGACGACGATGTGTGATCTGAGATGGACAGCGGCACGGGAACAATCGTAGTAGACGACGACGCCGGTGTTACTGACGGCCCACGGCCCCCTTGGCTCGACTGTGGCTGAGACTGCTGTTGCGGCTGCTGGGCCTTGCTTCCCGACGTTGGCCGGTTCGGTTTGTAGGAGCAGAGCTGAGCATGGTCGCGACGGACGCAGTTCTCGCACGGCTGCTTGTTGTCGCACTTAACCTTGCGCTGACGACACGGCCAGCAAGCAGTGCCTGGGTGTATTAGTATAGGTCACGTAATTGAAGAAAGAGGCGATGCGTCCATGTGATCGAATGGGTGATGTAATGGAAACTCGTTGCCGGGATATCGTGATTCGACTCGGGATATGATAGCGCGAGATCCCGGTCCCCTCCCAACAATGCTATCATTGTGAGATCCGAAAATTGCGATCCAAGCTCAACGCCCAATCCCCAAAACAGAAACCTCAGAATGACACTTACCATATCGCACCTTGCGATGTGAGTGGATGATGCGACTCGCTTCCTCCGCCGTGAGGTTGTCAATCTCAGGGCTTTGCTCGGCCATGGCGGCGCGGCCTATCTGCCAATGCGCAATGCGGGTTTGTCAACGAGGCCCGACTCCCGTGTGTCTATCAAAAGGTACTTTGATCTGATAAGCCAGACCTTGTGACGTAGACGCGCCTGTATTGTGCAGCCGATGGTGTCGTTTGTTTGACGAGAAGGGGTGCCTCCGGGCGGTTCGGGAGACGTTCGGAATTGTGGGGAGGCTCGGAGGATTGCCGGAGCGTTTTGCTTTAAGGGCTGTGTATTTTCTCGTGCAGTCCTTCCTGAAAGGGAAGTGATTGAAAAGGGAAATAGAACCCGAGCACAATCTTTTATCTCTATCAATCTGCAGCCTTGGGTGAGGCCCGGAAACAACCAGATCCTACTGATGCCGTGAATCAATCTGGTTATAACTTTATCGTGATACGCGAGGCAGGCCGGGGAACGAGGCTCAGCACAGCCGCTTCTTTATGTTCAGCCGTGAGGAGAATGAGGAGAAGGCTCAATTGGGGATGCCGATGCAAATCCGAGCGGATCCAACGAAGTGGCCAATCAGAGGCTTCTGCTGTGGTGATTATGTAAGTGATTGCAACAGTGAGTATAGTATTCGTACATGCTAAATATACTATTATAACTATACTTCCATATCGCCAAGAAGGCAACGACCCAGCTTGACAGACAATCGAATTGATGTCATTGTTTCGATAAAAATTGTAGTTATGTAGTCTCTCTCCGCTCGGTGAGCTATGGCGGCTGGTGACTATGGCAGGTTGGTGTATCAAAACTACACTCTCAGCAGACTTCGTCTACAAAGACTCGCCTGGACTACTTATAATGCGATTATAACGTGAAGAACAAATAGGTAGATGGAAGTTGCTCTTTATGAAAAAGTGGTATCATTTCCTAGACTTAAAAACACCCCATATCATAATCATAACCAAAGTAACGCCGCTACCTCTGAATCTGAATATGTCCAGGTAATATCCCAACGCCACAAAGCAGAATGCAAGAAAGCAAGAAAGTTAGAAAGCAAGAGGAGAGAAAACCCCGAAAAGAACCTTGAGGCAGAAAACCCAAGAAAGTACTGAAAGAGTGTCCGCCGTCGCCTTTGCGTAGTCAGAACCTAGTACTGATCTAGCAACGCACGTACTCGTTTCCTGGCGACCACCTCGACGTCCATGACATCGGCATCATCAACACCCGCTGGCACTGCCGCCTGTGTGTGGTCTCGCCGCTCTGGGATGCTTGCCACCTTGTCGCCGACGCGTACCAGCAAAAGACGCATTCGCTCCAACTCACGCTCGACAGGGCCGTCCCTTGTCACCAGATTGTCCTGGACTACAGACGTGTCCTCGTCGTTTTGTGTGCCGCCCAGGCCACCGAGTAGTGCAGCCATATCGCGCAGTCTCTGGACTCTGGCTCCGGCTTCGGCGCGCTGGGCCGACAAAGACTGCAGCTGTTCCACCAGATCCGTATACCGCCGAGCCTCAATCGGCAATGCCTCGGCTTCAGCAGTATCTTCCCATGCCGGGACCAGGTCCTTTATTGTCTCGGCAGAGGCTTCCATTAGCTTTATTGTCAAACACAACTGTGTAGCTACATTATTTGACGAAGACCTACTGTAGTCTGTTATGCTGTCGTTGCGCTCAACGGGCTCGTCGTGGTAGAGCTGGTCAAGCTGCTCGGCGACATGGCGCACTGCAGGTGGTGCGTACACTCGCCGAACATGCTGCTGGAGAAGCTGGTTTGCACGCACAAGGGCATCATCGACAGCTCGTGGAGGCAGACGGTCATGCTCTTCTGCTCCGTCTGCACCCTTTCCGCGGTCGCTGCCTCGGAGGTCGTTCTTCCTGCGCCAAGCACGCGACGGCGCGAGTGGTTGTGATAGCTGGCGCGTCGTTCGCTCAAGGAAATTTTGCTTGAGCGCGAGAATCGTGGGAGGGTCCATTGTTGCCTAAAGAGCGTAGGGTTGACGCTGAGAGTGCTGTCGCAGATGTCGCTTACAGTGTCGTCGCGTCGCGTCGAAATGCTGTTATTTGGTGGATGCGGGGACTGCGATTGGCAACAGCTTAATTGCATGCATAGCTGAAGTGGTGTTAGTGCCCTGGCTGCTATTTAGCGCTGAATCTAGGCTATCGATACGTGGTGTCGAAGGCATTATGGCGATTGACACAGCGGAGCTCTCACTAACAACGGACACATCACACATCAAAAAATGGCCAACTTGCCGTCCTAGCTGATGACAACCAGACGCTTAAAATCAGTTCGAGATCTGTCAAGAATATCATATTACGGCATATATCTCCCAGAGCTGGAGAAGGACGGTTTGGGCCAGACACTAGGTCACGTGCTGCTTGAGCCAGGTTACACAACTGTATTCCAGACATATGGCGCATATCATCGGTCATTCCCGCCATGTTTCGAGCGCAAATGGTCTGCGACAGACGGCGACACCTCGAGCAGTGACATCACTGATGAGCAAGACGCTTCATGATATCCTGTGAACAAGTAACGTTATAAGCGGAAGACCATAACACACATACCGCATATATACACAAAATATGACTAAGCCCGAGCGTCGGCATGGTATGTATGTAACGGTACCCCTGTCCGATGGACTAAAGAAGAAGGTGCATCGGACCGAGAGGCAACTCGTATTCTTCCACCTCTGACGCCTCGATTGCTAGAGCGAGATTGCATTTTTTACCATGTACATAATAGTAGTGGTATGGCATGCAGCTCATATCTCCACTGCCTAGGCAGGTTGGGTTATTTCTACATACATAGAGGCTGGATACGTAGCGTGCAGATCGGCCAAGGCTGCTGGTGCGAAAAGGCACACTCGACAGTGCAGAGGCCATTCTGTGCAGTGCGAGACCGAGGTGGCAGTTAACTGGAAGCCTCGAGTATGAGTGCCATAATAGAATGACCTTCTTATTGCCAGGGTATGTGAGGTTGAGAAGCCAAGACGTGCAGAATAACAACGATTCCAAGTACACCAGCGGCGTTAGCCTTGATAGGTCGGGGGCCGATAGTACACTTGAGACGCAATGGGCTAGCAGACGAAAGGGGAGGGGAGAGCGAACGGATGGCGGCTTCAGGTTGTGATGGAGGAGGCTGGGGTTGAAGGACGACTAAAAAGAAAGAATCTCTGCTAATGCAACGTTGAGAGACAGGCATGCTCAATAGCAAGCCAGGCATAAGTAAGAAGGAAGCGCAAGGGGGAAAAGGCCAAAGTGGAACGAGCATAGAATCGATAGGAAGAGGGATCACGTACGCCAAGGGGCTGGGGAGGCAAAGGCGGGCATAGGTTTAAACGAGCAAGCGTACTGTGTAGGCATAAGCAGCGAGTAGATCCGTAGCGAGAAGAGCGCCTCTGATCTTTGATCAACCTCGTCGCAACTCACCTCAACCACTCTGTACATTGTCTACATCCTCATTCACTACCCCCCAGCAAACACCGGCACCAACACCAACACGTGGTCACTAAAGCAAAACGACTACTCCCGCCCGCAATAATGCCGTATGAGTCGGCCGAAGCCTGGGGCAAGGCCATGTCCCGCCTCTTCAACCCCGACCCTGAAGACTTTGGCAAGGCCACGACCCCTGAAGACAAGGCTGCCGACGCCCGTATTCGCGCTGCCATCAGCGTCCCCTACATCCCCGGCGTGACCCAGTTCGACATTGACGGCCGCATCACAGACTTTGAGGGGCTCGTGCAGTCCGTCTACCGCGTGCGCAGCACCACCCTCTTCACAGGCGCGCTCGTGGTCCTCGACGTCGTCGACTATGTGCGGGACATGTCATCGGACGAGGCATCGCTCAAGGCCAGCTGCACATGGCGCATCACCATGCGAGACCACCCGCCCGAGTCGGGCCGGCCACCGGCAAAGCGGCCGTTGCCACCCACAGTCGAGGTCAAAGTAAAGGTGACAATCGACAAGCCAGGACCCGAAGGACGGGCTCTCACACTCGAGGCGCGGTCGCAATCAATAAGAACGGAAGATAGCGACGATGACGACTGAAAGGAGCGAGAACACAAGCAGTGGAGATATTGCAGAAAAAAAAAACAAGAAAAAACCAAAACAGTAAAGGGAAAGGATAGCAAAGAGAAGGTTATATTCATTCATACGCGGGAATACATAAAGACATACATGGAATTCAAAGAAAAAAAGGGACAAAAATGATTAAACTCAAAATGAAAAAGGTGAAAAAGAACCCCAACGCCGTGATATCATCATTCCTCGGTCCATTCCGTCTCGACCAGCCAGCCCAATGTTTTTGTATGGTTTCATCGTCTAGTTTCGTTGCGTCTAGTGTGTCGCCATTGCCCTCCGGCCAACACCCTGGCCGGGCCGTGCCAGCGTGTATTTGGCAAACGCACGTGCCAGTGCCTTTTTGCAGCTGACCTTTTGGCTACCGATAAAGCTCTCCACCGTCACCGCGATAGCACGGTCGATGTCCTGCGCAGAGCAGTAGTCCGACAACCGCATGCGGCAGAACGACTCGGAAATCCGGATGATGGCCTCCAAGTGACGAACCGTAATCGGGTACGCGCCAGTGGCCAGGGACTCACGACGCATGTCCGCAAAGAGACGCGCAACCTTGTCCTCGTCCATGTTGTACAGCTTTGGTGAACACCGCTCGCGCGCGTACAGGATGTACTTGCGCAGCAGCTCCTGGGGAATCTGGTTCTCCGGGGTCGTCGATGCCTGAGTGTCCTGGGGGCCAGACGCCTCGGCCTGCATGGAGTTGGCCTGGGTCTGGCTGCCGGGCTCAATAGATGGGTGGCTGCGGCTGTGTGAGTTGACAATAAACCGGGCCAGGCGCTCGTCCTCGGCGGGGTCAACAGTATCGCGCACCACGCACAGGATGTCGAAACGCGACAGAATGGGCTCTGTCAGCTCCACGTTGGCGGCAAAGGGGATGGTGGCGTTGTAGCGCGAGCCAATAGGGTTCGCTGCTGCAATAATGCCACAGCGTGCCTGCAATGTTGTCACAATACCGGCCTTGCTAATGGAGATTGTCTGCTGCTCCATGGCTTCGTGGATCGAAGTCCGGTCTTGGTCATTCATCTTGTCAAACTCGTCAATCAGACATGTGCCCTTGTCTGCCAGCACAAGCGCACCACCCTCGAGTGTCCACTCGCTCGTCAGCGGGTCACGCCGCACACTGGCAGTCAGACCGACGGCACTGGCACCCTGACCGGTGGCAAACACGGCACGATGTGCCGTTTTCTCGACATACTTGAGCACCTGTGACTTGGCTGTACCAGGATCACCCAAAAGCAGAACGTTGATGTCACCACGAACATGATGGGCACCCTTGCGCATCTTGGCTACGCCACCAAACAGCGACAGGGCAACTGCTGTCTTGATGTCATCGTGACCGTAGATACTGGGGGCCATGGACTGCACAATCTTCTCCACAATCTGGGGATCGCGCGACAGCTTGCGAATAGCATGCTCGTCCTCCTCCGTCATGCGGAAACCAGCAAGCTGGTCATGTGCCTTGACGACATTGTTGGCCTCCAGAATAGTGGCAAAGACGGGGAAACCGTTGCGGTTGTTGAGCTGTGCGTCAAAGTTGTTGCGGTAGATTCCCGTGACCTCGATCTCCTCACCAGGCTTGGCCTTGTCGATCAGGTCCCACAGTAAAATCACCTCACGGTGGCGCGGCAGACGACCTGCAGGCACAGTGCCAGGCGATTCCTGGAGAGTGAGCTTCTGGTAGTTGCGGTACACAGTCTTCTCCGAGTTGAGAGTGAAGGGGCCGCGCGACTGGCAGCTCTGGCAGTAGTTGATCTTGACCTCGACGTTGGCCTCCTGCTGGAAGGGTCCCAGGGTAACACCGCACTTGGTGCAGTCAAACTTGACATACTTGAGCTGGGGGAAGACACCACTGCGACGGGTCACGACACCGCTGACACGCACCAAGCAGTTAAGGTGAGACTGGCGCAGCTGGCGCAGCGTGTAGTGGACTGGCAGGTCGAAGATGCGCACGTGGATCTCCGAGTGGATGCGCTCATAGTCGGGGTAGTGCAGCAGCACGACGTCCATGGCGACATCGTCAAACAGCTTCAGCATCTCTGTGGGTGCGTTCGCCAGGAAGTAGGCCAGAATGGCCTTGGCCGACGACAGGTGGTCGTACGACACTTCGAGCGTCTCGGCGTTGACCTCACCGAGTGTGCGGATACGGCTACCGTAAACCGACGAACCGCTCTCGTCCATGTACTCGGTCAGGAACGACTTGAACTCGCGCTTGATGGTGCGCTGCACGGCCGGCTGCGACACCCACTCTGTGAGCGAAGCAGCCTTGACGTCCTGCAGAGCCTCCAGCGACAGCTCCTCATCCATAATGTCGCCCTCCATCATGTCATCCGGATCTTCGTCCATGCGGTGACGACGCCGCCGGGGCTGTGCAGTCAGGTCAATGTCGCCATCGCCATCCTCATCGTCGTCGCCAGGCAGGAAAGCGGCAGGCATACCCTGACGACGGGCCACCTCGCGATCACGGCGGGCCAGCTGAGCTTCGAGCCGCCGCCGGTCGCCAATGTCCATGTTGTCAAAGTCGTTATCGTCGTCCAGGTCAATGCCCTCGTAGGCATCGGTTGCGTCCTTGTCGTTGTAGTCGCGCTCGAAGCCTTCGCGGAAGAGATCCACGTCGTCTTCAGCCATCTCGTCAATCTCATCGATGTCGTCCTGGATGTCGATATCTTCCTCGATATCGTCATCGTCGTCACGGCCGTGGGCAATATCAAAGCCAGGCGGAGACGAAGCGATAGGGCTCGACGCAGCGCCAACCGACGACGCACCGTCGTCGGCACCACGGGAGCGCTTGCGGTTCGCTCGTGGCCCAGCACCGCGGTTGCCCGAGGACATGTGAGGGCGAAGAGGAGAGCTAAATTGTATTGTTAGTTGTGATGTCTTGACGCTTTCAAGGCTCTGTTGCCCCTGGAGACCGCCTCTTACCTCATTTTGTCGTGTCTCTATCTCGATGTGATATTCGTCGTGGTCAATATAAAAATTTCAAAAACTTGCTGACCGCTACTTGACGAAAGTCGGTGGTGAAGGCGATTGCAGGTGGAGGGATTGTTGAACAGAATGGGGATTGAGGAATGGAGAGAAGAGGGATCGAGAGAGGAGAAATCCAAAGGCAGGGAAGAGAAGTGGGAGTTAAATGAGTGGGGTGACAGCGAAAGGGCTGCCCCAGTTGTCCTGCCCAACCTGTCTCAAAAGGCGCCCTTGCTGTCGCGTCGTGATCCTGGTTTTCGCGTTCGAACGCGTCGAAGTTTAAGTGGCACTAAACCTGTTCAGGGGAACGCGTTGGCTGAGTTTAAGTGGTTAGAGGACCCACAATGTCCCTTCAACTGTATGCGCACGCTGAATTCATGCCTTGGTACCTGAGTACATCTGATATATACTATTACATCAGCAGCGTGACAGCTAGATGAGGCGCATCGACACCAAGTAAACACTGCATCAATCAACCCGTGCAATACGTTTGTTTTCCGTCGATACATTACCAGACAGCAGCACCAACCATCCGGACGATTCCAGAACACGCCATGGATCCCCAGAATGCCTCATCAAACGGTGGCGATGATGCCCCGGCGCAGCACGTCCCCGTCGCTCGCCGTCAGAGCTCGTCACAAAACTCGCAAGCCTCGGACGACTCACACACAGCTCTAGAGTATGTACTAGACCTTTCAACCTCTATATGCACCTACTAACGACCCAGCTTCATTCGCAACCAGATGCAGCTCGAGGCTGATGCCCGTGAAGCGCTTCCCTACAGCATCGAAAACTGCACAAAGCCCCTCGGTCCTTTGCGCCAGAGCGTCTTCGCGTGCGTCACTTGCAACCCGCCACCACCCTCCTCTACCTCGACCACCGATACCTACGAAGACGCCGCCGGTATCTGCTATGCGTGCTCGGTGCAGTGCCACGGCGAGCACACTCTGGTAGAGCTGTTCGACAAGCGCAACTTTACCTGCGACTGCGGAACGACGCGCTTCCCCGACGCAGCGCCTTGCACGCTGCGCATAAATGCCAAGACCAACTCCAAGGGCGGGGTAGCAGGCGAGACGCCTGATGCCGACAACCAATACAACCACAATTTCCGCAACCGCTTCTGTGGATGCGCGCTCGACTACGATCCGTTCCAGCAAAAGGGCACCATGTTCCAGTGCCTGGGACTGGGCACACACAAGACGGGCGGATGTGGTGAGGACTGGTGGCACCCTGGCTGTATTGTCGGTCTGGGGCCTAGGTGGTTCGAGAAAACAAGCAACGGTGATGGTGCGGCCAAGAAGGAGGGTGCAGTCGAGGTAAAGGATAGTGCCGAGGCGCTGCCTACTATCTCTGAAGATGCAGAAGACGAAGTAGGCACGCCAGTAGCGGCAGCGGCGACTGCAGAGACTGCATCTGCTGCGAATGCCAACGCTGGAGGAAGCGATACAGGCGCAGAAGAGGACGAGCCGCCCATGCCCGAGGGCTTCCCCAAAGAGGAAGACTTTGAAGGTTTTATCTGCTACAAGTGTGTCGACGCGTTCCCTTGGATAAAGCAGTATGCAGGCGCAGCAGGGTTTCTGGCGCCTGTGTTCTACAAGCCGCAAGAGTGTATCGCAGCAAGCTCCATGGATACTGCCGCGCCAGCCGATTCCGCCGAGGCTTCGTCACGTAAGCGCAAGGCCGAAGACGACGCAGAGGATCAGGACAGTGCCCCCAAGAAGGCTAGATCTGAGCTTGGAGATGAGGCCAATGTTGAAGCCAAGGTGGAAGTTAAGGACGAGGCTGTGGTGGAAGAGACCGCCGCTGCTTCGGCTTGCAAACGCAAGGCATTGCCGGCGCCACCCGCTGGCCAGTTCTCGCTCTTCTTTACCGAGTCCTTCCGCGACAAGTTGTGCCGCTGCGCCGAGTGCTTTCCCCTGCTCAAGCCACACCAGCAGCTGCTGGAGGAGGAGGAGACGTACGAGCCGCCCGTTTCAGACGACGGCAGCGCTAATGGCGACAACGACGGCCAAGGGTCGGTTGATGGCAGCGGCGGTGCGCGGTCTCACGGCAGCGGCAGCCTCTACGAGCGCGGCGAGAGTGCACTACGCAATGTTGACCGCGTGCGGGCCATTGAGGGCGTCATGGCATACAACCACCTGAAGGACAAGCTTAAGCCGTTCTTTCAGCAGTTTGCAGAAAGCGGGCAGGCGATCTCTGCCGAGGACATCAAGTCGTACTTTGCCAAGCTGCGCGGTGACGAGCAGGCAATCCAGGAGGCGGGCGAGGCGGCGCAGGCCGACCAGCGCCAGGGCCAGAGCGGGCATTAGTTTGGCGACTTTCTTGCGGTCTCGTGTATTTCGTGTGATGCCGTCTCTTCTGCTCTCGTGATTTTGTGTTTCTTTTCTTTTCTTAAGGTGGTGTTGGCTAATACAACTGCAAGAGTTGCAAAAGTTGTCCGGTTAGGGTTGTTATGATTAGCAGTCGGTATAATATTTATCAAAAATGTACCTAGATATCAAAAGTATTAAAGAGTGTCCGGCATGCTTGCTCATGCTCTTGACCTAGCATCGTGACTTCTATACAGTGATGCTGCCGGATCCAGACTGAACGGAAGGCCCACTCCGGCCCCGCCCAGAAAAGTCGGCCGTGGAAAAAGAAAATCAAGCAAAAGTATCATAACTACAATATGCAAAGACAAAAGACCAAAAAGAACAAAAGTAATGATCCAGGCAGGGATCGAACCTGCAATCTCTTGGTTCGTAGCCAAGCGCCTTGCCATTTGGCCACTGGACCGATGTCAGATGATAATTACTGATCGGATGTTGATATGCGGCTGCTCTCTGTAAGGGTATATGTAGACTCTCTAGACATATGCATTTTGATTTTGATTTGAAGTCAAGGTCGGTGAATTATTCTCAGTCGTATTAAAAGAAGACAAACAGAAATGCATCAATGATAATTTGGTCTAGAATACAAAGCAGTAACTCCAGGCCAATCTGCTAGAACGAAGAAAAGTGAAGCAGCCAGAAGAGAAAGCAAAAGAAGAAACGGAGCAATACAGGCCAAAAAGAACAAACACTCGTGCATCATGCCGTCATCTTCCTTTCACAGGGATTGCAGTCGTTGCAAAGTTGCCACGCCACTGTCCCTAAAGCTCGTCGGACTCGCTCGACTCCATGGACCCTGTCGACCCGTCACTGCTGCTGCTTCCGTCGCTCGCTGCACTCCCAGGCCGCTCCAGTGCTGTAGGGTCGACTTTTGTCTCCTCGTGGTCCTCCGTATTATCCTTGCTGTCCTCCAAATCGTTATCGTTCTCATCGCTCTCTTCGCTCTCTTCGCCCTCTTCGCCCTCTTCGCCCTCTCCGCCCTCGTCATTTGCATCGGCGTCATCGTTATCTTCCTCCTCGTTGATATCTGTAGACTCGGCCCCTAGAGAAGCAACAGCTCTCTCCATAAGACCGATACTAGCAGGTGCTGGCGCTGAAGATGGCGCTTCAGGAACAGCTGGCGGGGAGTCGGACAGCTCTTGTTCAGTTGCTTCCTCTGCGTGGTCTACCTCGCTCCGTCCATTGTCGTTTTCTGTGTCGTTGATGAGGATAACGCTCTTTGTATCGCTGTCTGCGTCATCTTCACTGCCATTTGTGCCTCTGCCCAGACTCAGTCCGTTGAGGCCCTGTTCAAGATCGCCAGTTGTAGGCGCTGGTGGTGGTGCAGAAGTTGAAGGGGTAGCCACAGCACTGCTTGCTCTTTCAAGCTGTCTCTGCTGTTGTGGTTGCTGCTGCTGCTGCTGCTGCCGATGCTGGTAGTACTGCTGCGCCTGCATTTCACGGATCTCCTGGTCCTTTTTCTGCTGCTCCTCTCGCATTTGCTGCTCTCGTTGCTGGTGGTACCGAAGAGCGCGCTGCTGGTCTACTAGCTGCTGCTGCTGGGCTTGCTGCTGGGCCTGCTGGGCCTGCTGGTCTTCGGCCACCTTTCGTTCGACTTCTCGCAGCCGCACCTTTTCAGTGCTGTCAATCAAATCGTCGTCATCGCTCCAGTAGTCGCTGTCCTTGTCGCCGTTCTTCAGGCCGAGGGCAGAGTCGGCCGTCAGGTTCGCCTCATCGCTCAGTGAAGGCATTGCCATGCGCTTCCAGAAGCGAATCTCCTGCCGTGCCGACTTGTCTGCCACACGCCGCTCCCACCGCTCCGGGTTCTCGTCGTAGGCCTGACGGAACGCCCGCAGCTTAGCATTTGCGCGGCCCGCGGCCTCCTGCATCTGCCACAGTTGGTCACGCAGGCGTGAGTTCTCTGCTCGTGCATCGGCCAGCTGGTGCCGGTAGCTGCGGTGCCAGGCAGACACGTCGGCGACATGTTTTTGCTTGTATTCGTGGAACTGCTTGAGCATGTTGGCCATGGCGGTCGCGTAGCTGTTGAGGAGCTGGGCGTTGGCTTCTTTGCCGTACTTGGCAGTCTCGAGGCCCTCTTCCAGCGCGGATATGGTGGCGTCGAGGTTCTTCTGCTGGCCCGAGAGCTCTTCACCGGCGCCGGCAATCAACTCTTCGTTGCCCATCTGATGTGTCTGGGCACGCGTGCGCACGTGACCAACGCCGGTGACAACGTCGTCGAGCACGCGCTTGTTGTCAGACAGCTGGCGGCTGAGTTCCTCGACCATAGCGTGGATGTAGCTGAGCTCGGCGGTGTAGCCAGCCGGTGACGGGAAGGCAGCCGCAGCACCGCCCTGGCCGCCAGCGCCCGGCATGCCGCCCTGCGCGCCGCCACCTGGACCATTCATGCTGATGTATTAAGTGTTGTTGTTCAGGGGTATTTCAGTTCGCGATGGTGGTTCGACAGTCGCGTCGGTAAGGTGGTGATTGATAGTCGCTGATGAAATGACGATCGCGAAAGGAGGCTGTTGTGATGGCTACTATGTAGATGCTGGATGCGATCTGAAGTGGTCAGTGCTCCACTCCTATTGCTAAAGCTGTTGTTTTGCCCAATCAAGGGACCCACAAACACAGCTCTGGATTAAGCGCCACCCTGACACCACGTTGATGTGATCCAAAAGATAATTTGCCTTGATGTTTATTTACTATTTTATTTGAACTCATCAATATGCTATTCATTTATTAATCTCTGTAGCGGTATATCTTTTAGCTTTTGTTTTCTTCTGCTTTTTGGGGGGGGTTTGTTCAAGAAGGATCTTATTCGACAAAAAACAAGAAAAAGGAGAAGGATAAAGTACACACACAAAAGTAGAACAGAAACATTAAGACTTTGTTACAGTTTGAATATACAATTGGAAAGCCGTTGCCGTTGTGTTAATCGCTTGATTGTGAAGACAGTTCCTCATCGCAGTCTGGATGAGTGAAAGACGCTTCGCGACAATCACCAGACATTTTTCTACAACGCAAGAGCCTCCCCGATAGGGCTGCAGCAGCTTCGAATTAGGAACCAAGTACCAAACAATACCAGGCAGCCATTTTGGCATTTTGACAGCCTCATCTGCGCCTTTCACCCCCAACGACCAAACACCCGTTGCCCATGGCTTAAGACTATGCACAGAATCGATATAGGCATCAACAATAGCAGACAAGGCTGTAATTTGACGCACCAACTTCAGTGCTAGGCGATGCATGTCAGCAGCGGAGAGTCAGAAAATGGAGTTGAGGCGTCTGGGATATGTGAGATGTCGGGCATGGCAGACGGCAGCGAATCAGACGACAACAACGACACACGGCTCTGTTGGACTGGCTTGCCTATACGGATAGGCAACTCAGAGTTCCTCCATATCGCTGATAAACAACAGCAAGATAGCCACTGGCTTCCAGTGAGAGATGCAGTCATACGGATGCGGTCGGGTAGACATGCTTCGGCTTGGATTTGCACAGCCCCGGTTCCGATGCACTAATGTCACTATACAGCAATAATGGAGACGACAAACCCAATACACTGGAGCACTCTATCCAAAACTGCAGGTGCAACTGCAACGTGCAGCGGTATCTCGCCGACAACTTCTCCCAAAGTCGCCTTGCTGTAAGCCTTGGCACGTTTGCCCCTGCATCTGTGCACATGACACCCATCTTATACTAAGATACATAGCCAAACGAATGTCTTCTGAGTTCTAGTCCGTAATTACGTCTTGCATTCAAAGCTGTATACATTACACTCTAGCTCTTCTCTTCGTCTTTGTCGTTGTGTTCGATGCCTTCGTCTGTTTATAAGTATTTTACAGGGCAATCTGCCTTTTCAATTATTGTCGCATGGCTGTTTTGGAAAGCCCACGCCCTCAAATACTACAGAAACCTTTTGGCCTTGTTTTATAGGTCTGTGTTCTCGTGCTGCTTGTTTGATGTCGTAGTGTGCTATTTTGACTGGCGGAAATAGACTTAATATTATAGTGCGCAGCGCCTTATAGCCAAAACCATGCCGTCATAGACGCAGGTGCCACCGTTACTGTCCAACGGCTGTCCCACTAGTCATTTGACACCCGCGCCGACTACCCGCACCGCACCCAACAGACCCGTCACAGCTTGAACACGAGGCTAGGCTGCCTCTTTCCCGATTTTGTCGTCACCACCAAGATCTTGCCCCTCACCCTTCTTCCTTTTCCACTTGACTGGCTCACAGCTCTTGGGAGTGGTTTCTGCTCCTTCCTCCTGCAACTCTGCTACCCCTTGTTCTTTCCTTCTTTGGCTCTTTGGATCTCGCTTGCGCTCTTTCTTCTTTGAACTATAATATCCTCTTTTTCTCTATTTATACTTTGCCTCGACGTGAAAGCAGAAAAGTAAGAAAGTAAAAAAAGAATTTGCCTCATCTCGTTCCGTCCGGTGTTAACTTATTGTTGTCACTGTTAACTGTCCACTGTGCAATGGCACCTACGTAAATGCGTAGCACCCATAACACTGCCCTTGCGACCCTGTCAGCTCGCTGCCCCTCTGCCAAGCCCGCGCCGCCAACCCAGAAGCCGCTAACAATACGGCCCCAGCCACAGAAGAAAAAAAGAAGGAAAGAACGACCGTCATCCGTAAGCCATAAGCTCGCAGTTGCGTATTTGCCTATTCCTGCACTTTGCTGCTTTGTGCTTTTGCACTTTCATATGCTCTGACTCTACTACGTACACTGTAATACGGCAGTGCCAGGCATCACCATTTTTGACGCTTCTCGTCACGCCGACTTGACGTGCAACTCTCCTCTTGACCTTGGACCTGCCCTCCCGTGCGCTTGATATCCCCCCTCTCAGCATTATTTACTTCCAAACAGTTCCGCTCAACATTGCATTCCGCCTTTAACTTTGCCTTTCTTTGTAACTACATCAGTGCCCCCTGGGCTGTCAGCATCTGGTCTTCTCCTCTCCTCTCATATCTTCTCATATCTTCTCTCACCTGTCAGCAACGCTCCTACTTTCTCACCCTCCCCTCTCTCTCTCATCCGCTATCCCCACTCTCTTCCACTCAACAATAAGCCGTCGTGTCACAGCCCCAGCCCACCCGCCGCTGTCCCCAGTGCTCCGCAACCTTGCTTCTTATCGGCGATATCGCGACCTTGATTCCCGACCCTCATCCTTTTATTTCCACCACTGTTCGACTTCACCAGACTTGGACTCATTCTTAACATACCGCTTCGTGAAACCAGCACTTGCCCAAGCTTGACATCACAACACTCATTGCGGGTACCTCTATTGTCTACTCATACATCCGCGACTTGCGCTTCCTCCGCCATGGAGTCAAGCTTGAAGCGAAAAGACACCACCAAGGGGCCACCCCTTCGCATCCTCTCTCTCGGTAAGTCCACTCCCGCTTCCAGTTCCCCTCTGCCAATGCTAACAGTACAGATGGCGGCGGTGTCCGTGGCTATAGCATCTTCATCATCCTCCAGGAGATCATGCACCGCACCTTTGTCGAGACCGAGGGCCGCGCTCCTCATCGCAACGAAATTCCCAAGCCCGCCGACCACTTTGATTTGATTGTCGGCACAGGCACGGGCGGCCTGATTGCACTCATGCTTGGCCGGTTGCGCCTGGATATCGAGACGTGCAAAGAGCTCTATGTGCGCATGACGCGCATGGTCTTTGAGACGGACAAGACTATTCTTGGCATCCCGACACGCCCGACCCTGTTCAAGGCCTCGCGACTCGAAGATGCCATCAAGGCAGCCGTCCGCGATCATACTGTGGCAATCGACGAAGGAAAAGACTCCGTTGGGACTACCACGAACCCACTCAATGCAGGCAGCCGCGCTGGTGCTACAGCCGGACCACGACGCCACTCGAGCAATGCCAGTGTAGTCAGTTTCAGCGCGCGCAGTCCTGCGGCCCAGATGGCGGCACGGCCAAACTATGCAGCACGTCGCGGCGACCCCAACGCTCTGCTGTACGACTCGCGCGACAACCGCACAAAAACGTAAGCCACTCTCCGCTTTCTGATCAACGTATCCAGTACTAATTGACTGTACAGTGTCGTCACAGCCATTTACAAGGGCGCTCCGCGTGGTGAAGAGCCCGTCATGCTGCGGTCCTATGACTCAAGGCATGAGCCTGCACCTGAGTTCGACTGTCGCATCTGGGAAGCTGGCCGTGCCACTTGTGCCATCGGCCTCGCATTCAAGCCCGTTCAAATTGGCCAGACAGTCTTTCACGATGATGGTTCCGGCACTTTCAACCCTTCGCCTTATGCGCTAGATGAGGCTGCTGTAAAGGAGTGGCCCGGCCGTGAGATCGGTGTCTTTGTCAGTGTCGGCACAGGTAAACGGCCGCGCGGCAGCGACCAGAACAACCCCATGTGGTACGACGGTTTTCTGGGCGAGTTCGCCGAGGCCCGCCGGAAGCTCATCTCCAAGATTGAGGGATGCGAGAAGATTCACGAGTACATGGTGCGCGAACACTTGCTGAAGCGCGGCGTCAATGTCGAGAACTACTACCGCCTCAACGTCGAGGTCGGCGTGGGCGAATTTGGCATGAACGAATGGGGCCGTCTCGCCGACATTAGCACAAGCACCAAGCGGTACCTCAACCGCCCCGCCGAGCGCAACATGGTCCAGGGGGCCTCAGCCAAGCTGGCCAAGATCCAGCGTGCCAATATTCGCTACAACGCCCGCCCTACCGATGGCGCCGAGTCGTACGTATTCTCGCCGACGGGTGTTCCCGCACCAGTTTCCGAAGTTTTTGCCGTCGAGTTGCCCGGCGATATTCCGACTACATTTGGCCCTACCGGTGGCCCCAATGGAAGTGGCGGCATCACGCCCAACCCTAGCTCAGCCTACTCACCACGGCAATCCTACGATTCCGGGCTTGACCGCCTATCGGTTCCCCAGCCCAACGGCAGCCCGTCGCCGCGCAGCTCATCGGAACGTTTCCACCCACACCAGCAGCGGCCAGGCTCGTCGCATCCATCCATCTCCCACCAGGAAGCCATCGCCGAAGTACCCGGAGAGCCAGTACGCAAGCCATCACCACCTCGTCAAAATGCACCATACCCGCCGACGCCACCGAATGGCTTTGCTAGCACAGTCGCTCCTTCGAGCACTACGCCACCTACAAGTGGTACATCACAGCAACACCAAAAGCCACCACGCGGCCGTGCGTACTCGGCTGGAGCTCGGCCCAATGATGACCGGCTTTTGGTCTCGGCACCTACCCCTGAACAGTGGCGTAATGCAAGCTCAGGTAGCGGTAATGATCCCCGTCGCCAGCAGACATACGACCACCCGCCGTCCTCCTCATCCTCTTCGTCTCACCCACAGCCGCTGTTCCACAGCCAACAGCCATATCGCATCGAGCCGCCGCCACTGCCACCCAAGACGCCGCTTCCTGATGGCGGCCGGAACAGCAGTGCCAACGGAAATGCGAATGGCAACGGCAGACCTAGTTTCAGCGGTGGCCGCCGGCCGTTCTCTCCCCCGTCCCAGTCTCACCATGCAGCCACACCGTCGGCATCTTCAGCCATCTCAGGTGTCTCGGCTCTGTCATCCTCCTCTTACGCTAGTGTTCCCTTGGGTGGTGCTCCATACCCTGTCGACGACGACGAGGCACCGCCACCACCAGTAAACAAGTCACGCAAGCCTGAGTACCGGCGGCGATAGCTGCGTCCTGGTAGTTTCTGAACCTGTTGTCTTGTTTTACTATTGCCTTTTATGTTTCTTTGTATCTGTGCTATCGAGGCACAACAATACCCCTTTTTTGTTCAATGTTGCATGTTGTATGATTTAGAATGGAACGGCTGTTACGAGTTCGATTTATCACGATTCATGGCCATATATGATATGTAATAATGCTCCTATTTAACATGATATTCTTCGTGGTAATGGATTTCTTAGAAACAACATGAATGCATTGACGATTCATATCTTCCTTCTACGACTTGTATCATCGCAGCCATCAGTTTATCGACAGCTCTTGTACATTCTCCGAATGGCTCCTTTTTTTGCAAACACAGAAGGGCCCGCGCGGTACGTATTTTCTTGCCACGGCATCGCCTGCTCCTGAGCCGTCATGTAAGAGAGTGTCCGCTCATCGCTGTAGTTGTGAGTGTGCTGCAAAAAGGGTCCGGGAAGGTAACTCTGCCACACGGGATCGAGTGCCGAGCCTTCAGCTCCCAAATTCTGCCACACTGTATATGTCATCGTACTGCCGTCATATCTGAGCTTGATCTCGGTCGGGCAATGCCTGCATGCCGCGTATAAAGCGGGATTGTATCCAACCCACGCGAGCTTTGAAGTATTGTGTCTCAGAAGGCGGTAATTTTGAATTGCTGCATCGCGTAAGCCGTCAATCTCGCCTGGCTTCCTGTTTGCGCTGACATCTTTGAGGCGGTAGGTGAATAAGGGTGCCTGTTCCTCCTCCGTCAAAGGCACGTATTCGTGGTCGAATCTGATGGAGGCCCCATTACATTTGGCACTAAAGAAGTTGGCCATGACGTCGGAGTGGGCAAAGTTGCGCTCGGGGATCTGGACCACGACCTGGTGCGGGCAAAAGCTGAGGGGCGTCGTCGGGCTGGCCTTGACTGTGGTCTTCATGACAAACAAGTCCTCTTTATTGTGCTTGACGATGCGCGGCTCGAATAAGTAAGGAAGCTTCACCTCTCCCATTTCGTGGTTGTTGTCCTCGCTTACGCCCTTGTAAGTCTTGAGCCGTCTGGGGGGTGCTGGGCAGTACCATGTGCCAGCGGCATGCTCGGAAAACATCCGGAAGCGCTTGAGTTCCCTCTGCACATGGTGGTGCAAGAGGCCGGCAAAGGGTGTGCGGCGGCCGTCCTGGTTAGGGTATATATGCATGTGGAAGTAGCCGGCCACTTCGGGCGGGGTGGGGATGCGCCGGGATAGCTGCAGGAGGGGGAACTGTTGCTTGCACGGCGGCCGCACAGCGCTCATCCGTCGCTGTTTCAGCTCGTTCTCCAACTCCCCTGGCCAAATGTATCCCATGGTAGCCATGTCTGAGGTATTGACAGACGCTGTATGGGTCTGCTCCAAGTGCGCCATCCGATCATCAAATGATCGCCGAAAGAGTGCATTGGCGGCCTTTGTCTTGAGGCATCCGAGTATATACGTATACTTACTCGTCTCACGGTACGACATACAGCCGGACGGCTCGCCGTGCACCGGTGCAATGGGGTGTAGTCTGAAGCAGCGATCACAAAAGTAATGATATGGCAATATCTTAGCGCGACATGTGCCGTGGCTGAGGATCTCGAGTTGGTTTTGAGTCTTCTCCGGCGCCTCGGCGCGTCGTGAAGGGCCTGCCATTTTGTCTCTGTTTCTCAGGCGGGCGGTATTGCTGACTGCCGAAATTCGCGACAATATTAATGGTGATATCATTTTTTTTAGAGTTGCATGTGTCGATGAACTGACATATCGAGGTGAGTTTATCTAAACTTAAAAAGAAAATATGGCTTATCCAGAGAGGCGGCGGATGTATGCGTTTTCATTCTGCAACCCTGGGCGTCCTTTTGCTTATTGTTTATTTTATTAATTTCATTTCGGTGATTTTTTACTAAATGTTCCAACCTGCCATCTGCTCAAAAAGTGTTGGAGGCAATATCGAAGATAAAAGGGCTATTACAATCACGGGCATTGTGTTGTTGTACACCTTAAAAGAGGTGACTCGCGTCTTGCCCTCGGGCCTTTATCGTCGCCGCACACATTCGTGGCGAAAGTGAATAGGGATTTAAACTTTTGTTATTGTAAAGAACGTGACTTGCTTCAAGTACACAATACAGTAATAACATCGACACAAAGGTAGATAATCCAACAACGAACTAAGTGGCGATGTCGTTGTTGACTGGTGATAGTCTCGTAATAATCTCGTGTAAGTGATTGATTACATAATCAAAACTAAATTTGAGCCGGCCTGTGAAGTCAATGAGAAATGCCGGCTGGGGTAGGGGATTATGGAAATAAGTGAGAAGGCCATTCGAGGAAGTTTAAAGCCGGTGGCATCACTAGCAGGGGTTCTTGTCAATATATTCAAATTCAATGCTACAGTACCTATGTGTAGATAGGAAGTGAGCTGCATTGATGCCTCTTTATAATATATTTTGTTAATGCAGCTGTAAAGCCGGCTGATGCACACGTCTGCAATCGGTAATGCGGGGCTTTAGAGTCGAACAAAGCTAGGCGGGCGGTAGATAGAGAGACAGAGTGTGAAGAGGAAGATCAGAGCAAAAGCTTGAGAGACGGGAAACTCGATAGTGGGCGATTACCTAAGAATTCTTGATCAATCAGACCACTGACCAAACTGGCGGGTTGTCTGCCTCTCCTTCCCTGAAACCTGGTAATGCACGCCCACTCCGTCGCACCTTCGTTCGCACTTTCTTACCACCAAATGTCTTTTTCCGGGTCTTGCCCACTTCCGCATCGCCATATGGAGAGGACTTGGCGCATCCTTAGCAGTCCCAGCAGCTGCAACTATGCGGCCAATCTTCCCCAGCAAGTGAACTCTATTTTTGCAGCGATGATCTTTAGTTGTCGTAATAGACTGGCACCCAGATGTTGTCGCCTCTCCCTCGCGCCTTCCCTTCTTTTCTTCAGTTTGTTGATCCCGTCTTCCATTTAAAGTGCTCCTTCCTTCCTGAGAGATGCTTCATCATCGCACCTTCCCTTTTCATAGCAATTCCTATAGCATCTTATTTTCGGAAAGTGCATAATAATTAATAATTAGATTCGAGAAAACTAGGGGAAAAGACACAGCAGAGCAAAGCCAACAAAGTCCGCCCCCTGCTAACACCAAACACCAATCCCGACTGACTAACCTTTAAGTACCCGTATCATATGAGCTACGATGCAGACATCGCAGTCCTTTGTTCACTTTTCACTTTCGCACTTCCCAACCCACATCCTGCATCCTTTCCTCGTCTCGCTCAGACCGCCTACGCCTGGACCTCTTTCTCTTGTCCTTTTCGCTTCCTCCACCATCTACGTCGTAATAAGATCGATGCTGTCGTACTTTGTCTCTTATTTCTACTTCCCCCCCTCTAGCACTATGTGCTAGACTTTACGTATTATAGATCCATTCACATAAAGAAGACCCCTTTGTGTTTGCCGCTTTCCGTCCTTTGTCCTTTTCTCGCACTCCCGCTCCTGACCCGACAGTCTGGTTCTGTCTCTTATTCTCTTCCTCATTCTCTTAGACAAATGATACATATCGATAGATCCAACAGAAAACACCCAAAACACTATAGAGCACAAAGAATAAAGGAACAAGGACAAGACAGCAAAAAATAAAACAAACCGAGAAGACATGCCCCAGCTTGACTTGATCGAGGCCGCTCACGCGGACTCGGCCAGTGGCAGCAGCATTGGCGAGTTTGAGCCTATCCCGTTGGATCTGAGCCAGGAGATGGACGTCGACCCGAATTCAAATTTAAACTCAAACTTAGACTCGGCCGCAGACACATACACAGATACTGAAAGCCTCTCAAGTCTTGACAGCACCTATGGCAGCGAGTCTTCGAGGAATACGACAAGAGACGTTGGGACCGAGTCCATGACAGAGAGCCTTCACCCGTCCATTGGATCAGCAATATACAAACACTCGTACGAGCGTGGCCGCCGCTATCACTACTTCCGCAACGGAAAATACCCCATCCCCAATGATGACCGCGAGCAGGATCGTGAAGATATGAAACACGCGCTCGTGCTCGAGCTCACCGATGGCCAGCTGATTGCCGCACCTATCGTGAATCCGCAGCGCGTCATTGACCTTGGTACCGGCACAGGCATCTGGGCCATGGAGGTCGGCGACAAGTTTCCGAGCGCGCAAGTCGTCGGCGTCGATCTCTCGCCAATCCAGCCCGTCTGGGTACCGCCCAATGTCAAATTTATTATCGACGATATCGAGGATGAGTGGATCACATCGACGAGTCTTTATGATTACATCCACATACGCACTGTGCTGCAGTTTGTCGACCCCGTCAAGGTGCTTGGCCGCTGTTTTGACAATCTCATGCCAGGCGGCTGGGTTGAGACGGGCGACTTTGATGGCGATGTGCATTGTGACGATGGCACCATGCCCGCAGACTGGCCCGTCAAGATTTACTGGGACAAGCTGGCCGAGGCCATGCCACTAAGCGTCGTCGACGAGTTTGCCGACGAGACGATGGAGCGCCGCGACATGCAGGTTGTGCGCCGAACAGGCGTACTGCTAGAGAAGGCGGGCTTTGTCAATGTGTCGTACAAGAGCTACAAGGTGCCCATTGGCACATGGCCTGCGCACAAGACGATGCGGCTGATTGGCATGTACATGCGGCAGGTCATGGTCGACTTCCTCGAGGCAGCCGCGCTCAAGCCATACCAGACACTGGGCATGTCTGATGAGGAGATTTCCTCATTCTTGGTGACTGTCCAAGAGGCAATGCACCACTGCCATGCACATGGTGTGCACTCCTACACAAAGTACTACATCTGGACAGCCCAGAAGCCAGAGTAAGCAGCCAGCAACCTCAACTAGCAATCGCAACCACAACATAATGATAACCAACGACTTACGACCGAACACGACTTCAAGACACTTTAATGAAGGAAAAATAACTTAAAACGAAAGAATATATAACAGAATTTTTAAAATGCATCAACGCCATTCGTAAGCGGTCGTGAGTATATGTGTCGTTATCGTGTACTGTCATAGTGATGCATGCCTCGCTGACAAGTATGCTGTCGATCTTCAATAGCATCCGAAAGAAGGTTTATGGCGACTCCGGCTCGTACGAGCGCCCGCCCTCGTACCCGTACGGCTTTTGCGCATACCAAAAGTAGTACGTAAAGTATCGGTGCACGCTTGTATCCTCCAGCGCTTTGCGTGCATGCGCAATAATAACTTGACCCTCGGTCGGCTGGATGCCCAGCGCCGCAAACGGCCGGCCGGCAACGGCACCGAGAATGTCAGCGACAGCCATTTTTTGATAGAGACCGATGAGGCGCAGCGTCTTGTTACGTGCCCACACGCCAATTGGCACCTTTTTAGCGACGCACTGGATATTCGTGAAGCCAGCCTCGCGCAGTAAGGGACCAACCTCGCGCGCTAGTTTGACATTGAGACCAAACTTTGTGAACGCGTCGTCGGCTAGCTTGTACACATACTTGAGCGGGTCGTCGGGCTTCATTGTGTCGTCGTCACACATGATAACACCCAGCAGTTCCTGCAGCTCAACCCAGCCGCCGGGCTTCAGGCTCTTGTAGCACTGACTCAACACGTTGGGCATGTCGCGCAGCACCATCGCCATGAAGCGGAAGTGCGCAAGGTCAACATTTTTGGACAGCCACTCGTTGCTGCAGTCGTCCACGAGGAAATCGACATTGGGCGGCACCCACACGGGCTGGATGGGTGACATGTCCATGCCGCGGATGTGGGCACTGGGGTACTTGTCGCCACACTCAATCGCCCAGATGCCTGTGCCGGTACCGATATCTAAAATTTCTTGTGGGCTATCGCCGATAGGTGCATAGAAAAGCTTGCCGTCAGTGAGCTCCATCATCATCGCATGCTTCATGTCTTCGCGACTCTGCTCCATATCGTCGTCAGGCAGCGGGTAGCGGCTGTTTTTGAAGTAGTGGTATCTCCGACCATGTTCAAAGGTGTGCGCATAGATGCTCGACTCAGCGCTTGTCGATGTAAGCGAGTTGGATGTTTCGTAGCCTTCAACAGGGTCGAACTCGTCATCTTCGCCGGGCTGACTTGCGGCCTCGATGACAGAGCTGCCGACAGAGCCCGCGAGTGAGCCAGTGAGTGATGGTTCATGGGCCGAGTCGGGTGTTTCTGGGACGGCTGGTGTATCGGCCGGTGTGGTTGGAACGACAGATGATGCGGGAGCGGTAGCGGAAGCCGGAGTTGGCACCGGAACCGCAGCGACGGCTGGGGCGGCGATAGGAGCAGATACTGCATCAGTTGTAGGAGTGGGCATGGTAAGAGCAGCCGGGGCGTCAGTGGGCGCCGCGCCAGTTCTGTCAGTTGGCTGGCTCATCCTGATATCTTTGAATATGTTGTGCAAAATGCTCGACTACCAACGGAACCGAGTGATTTTATTATATGGTGATAACGACGCGTGCGCACACGACGAGCACGGAACAAAGTGTGTGCCGAGATGAAGAAGAAGGAGAACAGGTTTAGTATAACGACGATTCGATAGACGAGAAGACTACTCGAGGAACAGGACTAGCCCACCGGGTTCAATTCATTGTGGGCTGTGGATTCAAACGCAGCAAAAGCAGGTACTCCGTGAATGCGAGGCGCAGGGCGCTAGCTGCCAGCATGGTACGCGAATGCGGAAGTGGTTGAGGTAGTGGACGGGATAGATCAACGTTAGCGAGCATAGAAAGTAACGGTCACAGCGACGAGAGGGCAGCAAAGCAAAAAGATCAAGAGGGAAGTGGAAGATATGGTGGAGAGGAGTAGAATAAATAAAATACTGAATAATAATAGAATTTACATCAAATAGAAAAAGGGAAGGCGCGTGGAAATGGAAAATGTTTGATATCGAAAATGAGAAATTGGGCGAAACGGAAAGTGCGGTGGTGGCATGGGAAGGCGAAGAAAGGGGCAGCGAATTAAATGGCACACCGTCATTCGATATCTATATCCACGGAAGGAACGATGCACTATTCGAATCAAACAATCAATAAAAGAAGGAGCGAGTTAGAAGTGACGGACAAAGAAAGAACAGATAATTACAGATCAAAAGGGAATAAGAGGGAAAGAACAAACGAGTGGTAGAAGGAACAAAAGCAACCAAAGAAATAAAAAGGGAAGGAACCAACTGACATACACTCGCCTCGGTTACTTGCAGAGGCGAGCCGTCGCTGGTTTTTGACAGAGTGCCACGCAAGGTTCTCGTTAATCTCTCAAACTGACCCCGCTGCAACAATCTGTGACAGCGCAATGCAATAGGCAATACTCTAGGAGACTAGAGACATTATTTTACATACAGTAGTACAGTGTACATATATTTGTGATCGCCCGTGAGCGGGACGGCGGCACGATGGAAACATAAGACGAACCATACAGGGCACACATGGCTTAGTTATTACCAGGTAGGGCCGACAGCCACAGATGTTGGCTGCTTGAAGGAACGATTTGTCATCATCAGGGGCACGACGGGCAGTGGACGAGGAGTGATGTGGGATTTGACGTGAATAGAGGGCTGTGTTTATAACAGTTAACTGAGGCAGGTGACAAGACGGTAGCAAAGCAAAGCGAGGTGAACAAGAAATAAATGAGAAAAGTGAAGCGGCGTTAAGATGCAGATTGGCAGGACGACGTATTTTAGCGAGTCGTTGACACAACAGTTCTAGTGCTCAATGCGGCCTAGGGGTGAGGATCGATGTAGTGGTGGTGAGACGAGAAGTGTAGCTACACAGGCTGTTGAAATGCAAGAGTAATAGTAATCAATGCAGATACGCCGGGTGTTCTCTGCTGCATCTCTCCGATGCATGTCTCAGGCCGAGGGCCACGGCCAACGACGTACTTTTGAGTATACCTCCGAAGCACTTGGCTTGGTCAGAGCGGGAGGCGTCAGTCGAGGAGGAACGAGAACAACAGATGAGCAGGATGACAAGAATGGCAAGTAGACCGGGCAGACCGGGCAAACCGGGAGGAGGGAGGGCGATAGAATATCCGAAAAAGCTATAACCTATGGTACATGTTTGTGTGTTCGTATAAGTACTATGTCGACTCGTAAAGACTGCAAGAAAATGCAGCTAGACGTAGTTACAGTACAGTAGCTCCGGCCTCCTTCCACAATGAGACGCCGTCGACAGCATCATGATCTTCGTCGTGCTTGTGATCGTCACTTGGGCGAGCACACATGTATCAGGTGACCTATGGCCTATCGCGGTGCAGACTGTATCAGAGTCGAATCTGTGCATGCGAGCGGCGGGTTCAGAGTATAAGCGAGGCGAACAAAGCGGATGGAAAACGAAAGTGAAGACAGGAACTGACTGAAAAGGCAGAAAACCAAAAGAAACCTAAAAGGAGGAGGACATGGGACGAGTCTTGTGGGTCAGCATTGGCTTATGTCTTGAGGCAAAAGAGAATGCAGCACTAGACAGGCCACAACGCATGAGAGCAAGAAAATGAAGCAAAGCTTTTGAATATCGGGTAGGTGATACATTGTACAGAGTAGATACACCAGTCATAAAGACACATTGCGTCTTGTCAGTCTTGTTGATCTTATTTTTCTCGTCCGTCGACTCCCTCTTCTTCCACTTGCGTGCATAACCACCCCGACAGCAAAGACTTTGAAGTTGCTAAATGACGGCCCAGAATGTAGATGTATCGAAAACCCTGTATGGTAAACCGGAAACCATCCGGTGAGTGTAAAGAGCAGCACAGGAAGTATATACTCTGCACAGGCTTGTTGGAAGTCGTAGAATTTGACCAGCTAGCAGCACACTAGGCGTAGTAGAAATGCTCAGTGGGGGCCGGACAAGTACAGTATCTTATCTTGTGGTGTGCTGATGCGTTGATGGACGTACAGCAGATGGTGTGATATGCTGTCCATGAAAGGGTGTACTAGAAAATAGAAACCACGGACTGGGTGACAATGCTCTTGATGCATCTGGTGTGCGCCAAAGGAGATAGCCATGATCCGGTTGAGCCGTGATTGACTTCTTGCGTTCCTGTCTGCTGGCCACCTTTACACTCCACAGCAGCCAAAGAAACTGTAGCGGGACCTGCAAAAACCTGGCAAGTAATATGTGCCAACAATATACCGCAGTTTAGCGGACGGTAAGGGGCCTGCAAGTAGACGCTGTATGTAGTCGACTGTCTGTTAAACCGGCCATACTCCCTCAAGAGACTGCCATGCCAGCACAAGCTATTTAATAGTTGTATAGATGAATAAGAACTTGATTTTGAACTGTGAGAAGTGACAAGAGGCCGGAGACAAAAGATGAAGAGTAAATGTTTGAAAAAATGAAGCGATGAAGAAAGTCCAGGGCTAAAGGATGCACGCCAGCCAGCTCGGAAGATGACGGATGCATGAGGACGGAGAGGGCGGGATTGAGCAATAAGAGGGAGTTATCAGGAGCTGTGCTAAAATGTAAACGACAAAGAGGACAAGAGGTACATGCAGAAAGCGAGTTGGGGACGGAAGACGGAGGATGGAAGATGGATATAAGAAAACAGGGAGTGAGTAAACAACAGGCGCAACAGACAAAATATGCAATAAAGAGAAAATGTGTGAAGTCAACAAATAATAGGGGTATTCAAAGTCGAAGAAAAAGACATTGATGCATAATTGTCCACAATTTATGCCGACCGGCCGTGGCCTTGACGAGCCATCAGCATTGTTTTCACCTTTTCCGCTTCAAAAGACAGCGCTGCCTCTTGCACAGACTGCATCACCGCCTTGCCGCCGCGCTCGATCATCTCGGCGTCATAAGCTGCCATCTCGGCACACCGCGCCTCGTCCAGCCACCCGGCCTCCTTAATGTTGGTGAGTGCCTTGACATAATTGTCGGCATCTGTAATGGCGTGCTGGAAGCCCTGGCCGCGGTAGATGAGCATCGGGTGTGCCGCATCGCCGGCAAGTGTCACGCGGTGGTCCAGTGTCGCCTCCGCACCAAACGGACCGGGCGCGACCCAATACTTCATCTCATCAATGTAGCACACCGAGGAGCCGTCTTCCGGGATCCATTCGATCTGGGACGAAAAGGGTGCGGCGAGTCGCTTTGAGCTGTCGCTGTCCTTGAGGAGCTTGATGGCTTCGAGGCCAGACGTCGTGTCGGACAGCGTGCCGCGCCAAATCTTGACAACAAACGTGGTCCAGTCGGCCACGGGGCGGGCGGGGCCGCCCTTGCCGTCGTTGACATGCAGCACACCGCTGCCGCCGACGGCATCGGCACCCATGGCAATGGCGGCGACAGGGTGCAGGTCCGTGACCGACTTGACCTTGGCCTCGTCCTTGTAGTCGACAATGGCGGTGGCAAACAGCAGGCCCGACGGCGTGCTCTTGGCCTTGTCAGCGTCGCCCACAACCAGGGCCCGCACGCGCGAGCTGGCCCCGTCGCATGCCAGCACAAAATCGGCGGTGTCTGTGCCATCCTCAAAGACCAGTCTCAGCGAGTCGGGGTCCTGCTCAATCTTCTCGAGCTTCTTGCCCCATTTCACATCTAGACCCTCGACCAGCACTTGCCGCAAGCGCTGGCGCGAGACGCGGCGCGAGCCTGGCATTGGGCTGGCAAACAGCTTGTCGCCGGTGATGCCGTTGTAGACAGCGAGCGTCTCGACGGCGGCGTCGAATGCAAGGTCGGGGTTGCAGATGGCGTGGCTGAGCTTGGCGACGAGCGGCTCGGGCAGCAGCGTCTGCATGATAGGCAGTGCCCAGTGGAGGACAATGGTCCAGTCGCGCGAGCGGGTGGTGAGGCTGGCGTCGCGGTCGTACACGGTGACATTGAAGCCGTTTTTGATCAGGCCGTGGGCAACGAGCAGGCCAGTCAGGCCGGCGCCGATAACGGCAATCTTGGGGTTGGGGGTGGGGGCTGATTCTGCGGCCGTCATCTTGTCTTTTGTCTGTGTTTGTCTTTGTCTGTTTTCTCCCGGGTCTGCGTCAAGTGTCGTCTTGGGTGTTGTCTATTGCGTCTTTGCTCTTGTTGATATGGCTCCTAAATGTCAGCAGAAATGTCGCATGTGAGTTGTTTGTTTTCCTGTCATCTTTGTTGCCCCTTTCTTCTTTTATTCTTTGACTAATTGCTTTCGTCTTTGACCCTTCTCTCCTGATTTTCGTCATCAACATGATGATGTTGTCTTACTTTAAACGGTAACGGTGTCAGTCGGTGTTGTTGACGTTGTTGGTGTTGTGTTACCAAAGTGAGGCGTGATGATTGTTGGAAATAGCAGGTACCAAACTGTCGGGTCGGATGCAGCTGTATTTGTATGCTGAGTGGTAGTCCCACTTTCAAAAAGAAAACAAGTTTACTTTCAGAAGAAGAATGGCGGGAATCGACGGGAAAACGGGAAGGGAAGGTAATGGAGAAAGGTCCGAAACAGACGGAACATGTCCTAATTAGGTCAATAGAACCAAGCGGGCGGGATTTTGTCTTTAGAGGGTAGAGGGACTACAGAGTAATTCGGCACAGACTACGGGACTGGGGAGAGCAGGGACGGGGACAGACACAGGGAGACAAACAGGGTCTGGACAAGGGGGCCGAGTATCGACATGGAAATGGGGAATGGGCGAGGGAGGGGCGGAGTGACTTGGAACTTTGACAATGAGGGACTACGGAGTACAACTAGATGGTGGATGGTGGAAGGTGGAAGGTTGATGCATGGGCGAACCACGGAGGTAAGACGCTGGAGATAGCCGTTGGTCTTTTCTAAACTGTCAATAGTGACGAGTATTGTTTCCTCGGAAAAGCAGGGTTGGAGAGCAAGGCACTCGGTCTGTCTGCCTGTCAATGTCTCGGTTGCGTTGTCACTTGCTTTCAATTCTCCTTGTGCTGACACGTCTCCTCTGCCTCTTTCCTTTGCTTCTTTTGTCTTCTCGCTGCCTGCCGTTACCTCCGGCATCCCGGTGGCATGGTTGCATTCAAATCCATCTCATAAGGATCACCATCCACGTCGACTCCGACTGTTGCACCACACTCCTCAGTATGTTTTTGTTTATTGCAGAGTGTAATCACTTCCAACGGTTTATAATCACTGTCAGATATTCCATTTCAAGCACAGCTGTATGGAGAACCCACCGACACGTTGCCCAATTCTCATCCATTCTGCGCCGTCATCCCACAGCTAGACTTGATTAGTTTGTCTCCGGTTCTAGTCTTGATCTTGCAGGAGTTTTGTAGGTTCGCAAGCTCGCAGATTGCAGGCTGGCAGGCTGGTGGTCTGGGTGTCTGGATGGCAATCAAGATAATGTCGACTAGGGCAGACTAAGTAAACCAAAAAGGCATAATCCACGGGCACACCCTCCGGCTGACTAGAGAAAAGTACTCGTACTAGCGTGTCCTGCTGAACATGTTCTTCGGGTCCAGGTCCAACAGCAGGTGAAATTCCTGCAGACGTCGACTTTGGTTTTGTTCAGATTTGCATTCATTTCCACTCTTTGGCGCTTCTGGCGGAGGAGTAATACTCAGTAGTTCAATGCCGAGCCCGGTGATATACTCGGACGAGATTAGTCGGTTGGGCCAAGGGTAAAAGTAGTCTGTACTGAGTAGAGAATAGAGCAGGATACTTTGTATGTGAAATAGGACAAATAGTAAGATGTAGAGAGCAAAAGAAAAGAGCTTGCGATTACGCAAATCGGATAACCAACACACACATCTACCGGGAGGGCCTGCGCGTAAAGCAACGGCTGTCTGTTGGTTCAACTGGGGATTAGTATGTGCTTACTATGAACGTGGGATGGCGCAAAATATCAGGGGACAGAGACAGGGCCAGTCGAGTCAGCTTCGTACAGAGTAGGGAACCAGACGGGCGGGACGACGTCGGAAGAGAGAGGAAAGCGAAACAGAAGACGGGCAAGAGTGGAAAAAAGCCCGCAGCCAAAACAACAAAAGAAATAAAACTGGGGGTGTCATTTGCCATTTGTCTACTCCGTATCATCTACCATCTGCCATTTGATTGTTTGATTGTTTGATTGTTTGATTTGCATTGTGGCACCATCCGCATCTCTGGGTCTATTCCCGGCAGTCTGGTCGTGTCTTTCATTTCCTTTCTTTCTGTGCCCCTCGTCTCTCAACCTGCGTCGTCCACGTTGGTTTTCCTCTTATTTCTTATTCAGATCTTATTCAGCGTTCCCTTATTATATCATAGCTAGATCACCACGAGCCGTCTTTGGATCCTCCTGCATGGAATTTGCGATGTAGCGAATCCTCCCATCGCTGATCACCCCTCCTCATAATGTGCTCAGTGTTGCATCGCAGATTCGAGATTCGGCCGAGCTCCTCTTTACGTAGTACAAAGGATGCACGCATGTGCATGACCTAAATCGACTTAGTCTCCGGCCTTGTGAAATGCACGCATAAACATGATCATGATCTCGCATTATCAATTATCACTCTCTTCTTTCTCTTCCTCCTCGAATGAATCCTGAATACGAGTAGCCCAAAAGAGACCCGACGCCCTGGTTCTTGGGTTAGTATGGATCACCATTCTCCCGCCGGCCGTGCTCCCGTCTGCCGATTTATTCTAGGTGCGTCCCGAGTCTGCTCAGTGGATGCAATTCGCTTTTAACATTGATGCCAGTTTAGTTTCACGTCTCATACACATCACCGTATCGAGTGATCTCAGGCTTGCTCCCTAACGCCCGCCTGCCATTCTCTACTGTAACTGTGGCCCCTATCCACGAAGCCAAGTATCCTGATAGCTTTTCCAGAGGGATGATCGAGGGTTACTCTGCGCTCATTACGAAAACATCCACGCCGCGAGGCATATCATTGCATTGTAGGGATATGAATAGATAATATTGTGTGATTTTTAGATAACAACCCGCCGCACCCCCATTTATAATGTTGCTTTACCATGCTTTTCTCCTGGCTTCTTCATATCGTTGTGGTATGTCGGCTCCGAAAAAGGCGGTGCTTATTTATCGCATCAAATAAATGGGGTTTGTTTTTATTTCTTTATAAAATATCATCTATCAGTTTAAAATATCATCTATTAGTTTGAAACTTTCACTAAATATCAAATCAAACACAATCACACAAAAGAAAATCACTTATCTAAACACCACCCCAGAACCATCTCTAATAACAATCCCACTGACACCATCACGCTCGTCAGCCTCGCCCCGGATTGCAATATATTACTAACCGACAAACCATCTGCATACAAGCCAGCTTAGACCCCCGTTAGGGCAGCCTCCCCACGAGTGTAATCGCCTGACAGTACCGCATACTCAATACCGTGAAAACAACATACCGACGTGTCTTGTGCAAACCCGTTGCGTATATTTCAGGATTTGTTCTGCAATTATTTGATCTATATAGCATTTAAACGGATACTTTTGGACCGCATGAGCGTTAAGTGGACCCATCCGTCACTTTGATGCTCCCCAACACTAAGCTAACCACAATGAGCGACGTCGTCAACACTATCCGCAATGACACAATTGCCGATTCTTTGGGGGTGGTGAGGAGCGACGTGTACTGGGAAGTAAAAGACGGAGTTTGAAGGAGAGTGTCAACGTGTTTCTGAAGGATTTTAAATATTCGAGAAGCAATCTAATTTTTTTTCTAATAAAATAGAAAACAATTTAGAATTCAAGAAATTCAAGAGAAAAAAGACAAAAGGTAAAATGTTCTTCGTAAATATATACAATGAATAACAGTTTCATCATGAACTATTGAGAGAAAACCTAAGTAAGATAGCAAAGTTATCTTTCACGTCTAGAAGCAAATGTATGCAAAGACGTGATCAATGGGGCGGGTTGACGACAGACCTCGACAGCCGTCGACAGTCAGCCCTCCCAACTGTCATTATTAAAACGAGCCTCGTTTAGCCATCAAGACTTACTGATAATTGCATTCAGTAACATATTAGGTGCAGCATCCTGCAGCTTCGTGTCTTGGACCTCTCCTTTTATTTTCCACACTGTTGCTCATTTGTTGACCCTCCCCCCTCCCACTATGACCACTGTTAGTCTGCATGACCGACGATTACCTGAGTACACGGGCGTACTGCGACTTTAGTAACTGTACTAACGGCGATCACTTTGAATTCACCATTGACCTGCTCCTATGATGCCTCCCAATCCCAGCGCCGAGTCGTTGTCTCCCTCACCATCGGCCGACATGGGCCACACTGGTGGGGGCTTCGGCGACGCCCAGGATACAGGCGACAACGCAGCAGCTGCAGCAGCCCGTTCACGACGTCGTGTCTGCAACCTTTCGCCCTCGCAGGTTGAAAAGAAACGTGCCATAGACCGCACAAACCAGAAGCACTGGCGCCAAAAGAAGCGGCTCTATATCGTCGAGCTCGAGGCCGAAGTTGCACGGCTGCAGGCCAGTCTTGACGAAAGCCAGGCAAAGCTGCGCGTCTACGAGGACGGAGACCAGGTTGCCGAGGGAGCTGAGACCGGCGCGACAATAGAAGTGGTAGATGAGGAGTTCTTGCGAGATGCCAGGCTTCAACTGCCTTCACCGGCACGGTCTGCCGCCGGACTAGATGCCAATGCCCTGATGTCAGCCGTGTCCGCACTCTCGGCGCTGTCCTCACTGCCGCCGCTGTCCACACCCACAGCAATGAGCGACGCCAACGCATACGTCCTCGATGGCACAGTATCTCTGCCATCTGGCGACATGGCCGAAATTACTACAAACAACATCTCCAGCGACATCACTTGGCCGCTTGCTTTGGATGTGCCGACATCTGTGCCACGGCACGAGCTCCTCACACAGCAGCAACAACAGCAGCAGTCTCAGAAAGCACAGCCAGATATATCATCACAGCTTGGGATCTATGACACAACGCAGACATACCAGCTGTTTCCCAACAGTATTGAAGGCGTGACTGTAAATACAGGCAACAGCTTGTTTCCTACGTCAACACCGTACGACGATCATGGGCTGTTCGTCGGCTAGCGAGCGGCAATACTACAATCAGCAACACCAGCAGCACCGCATCCAGCAGCAATACGAGCAGCAAATGTACCTTAACAGCACTCAGAATGACACCGAAGGCAACGCAAATCGGTTCAGCAGTATCTTTGGCGAGGGCGGTGCGCCATCACCGCTAATGACCGGCTTGCCGTATGTCCCCTACTACTTGCAGGGCCGAAATACGCCTCCTGGACCGCACGTGCCAGACTGGATGGCCCTGCCGCTCAATCTGCCCGTGTCCACCGAGATTGACAAGCTTGTCCTGATCACGGCCCAGATGCTTGTTGAGCGGTATAGTGTGCACGAGCTTAACCACCCCGACTTCCCTAGCATCGAGGGCCATATGCCGCACCTGCGCACACTCAACCTGCAAAAGACAACAGCCGCATCAACCAGCGCAGCAGCAGCGGCCGCGGCGCCTCTTACCCCAGACGGGTTTCGACGGGGACCGGTGTCTTCTGCCGGCAATCTGGCCGAGTTTATCGGCACGGATAAAAGGGGCAAGCAGCGCAGGTGCCCTGAAAAAGAAACAGACATTGAGGCTGCTGCCCGGTCGCGGCCGTTTATAGCTGCCGTCGCGAGCCATGTGGTGTGGATCAGCCCTCTTAAAAATCTGGCCGGCCGCCTTTCCTTCCTGTACAAAATTGCCATCTTTCTCAGGTGGTGCCTGTGTCCAACGCGCGAGACGTACGAGGTGCTGCCCGAGTTTATGCGTCCGACGCCGCTGCAGCGCCGCATCCCGCACCCAGTCTGGGTTGACTTTATAATCTGGCCCGAGGCGCGCGACAGCATGATCCGGAGCGGCGACTACAGCTCGTTTGAGCTGTTCCGGTTTGTGATGGGCAACTCCATCACAATGAACTGGCCGTACCCCGACGATGCAAGCACATGCATCACTGGAGACAAGAACAGGCTGACGTTCAACCCTGTCTTTGAAGCGCACATCCGCAATATTGACAACTACTCGGTGACTCAGCAGGCGGCTGCGGTGTTTCCCATGCTCAGCAAATACGTGCGAGTTTCTCCTGATAATTTGTGACTTTTCTAGGGACTTGAGTTGTTCATGTTTCATGGTCTTGTTGGTCTGGATTCTGCCTTGCCTGTCTCAGGTCAGCATGGCGTTATGTTTTGGTCTTTGGGCTGGCTTCTGATAGCCTGTGGTTGGTCTATGATACGGCGGGTTACTCTTCTTGGAATATTGATTCGATTTTGTTATTTATTATTATTTTCTATCAATTTCTACCAGTTGTCTCCTAACATTTGCACAACGCCAGACAGTCTAGACTCTGTCTGGGTCCCAGCTCGTGTCCAGCCCTACGGCTTGTACGTCTTAGCTGGAAGAAATGCATATTAGATTGTGATACACAGGCTACAATCGCCTGAGATTTGAAAATGCACACATCTATATGCACATATAAACGCCGCTGTGGCTCAGACTGGTCAAGGTATTTATCACGAGGTGAGTTTGAAACAATAGATCCCAGCAGCCTGGGTCAGCTCGCTGGTTGCCGCGAGTAAGCCGTGGTACCACTAGTCTGCTGGCTAGTCTTGTTCCATATGCACCTCTCTTATCTCTCCCCTTCGGTCTGCACATTCCACAGCCAACAATAATCCTGATGGTATTTATTGGATCGCCCTGGGCCAGGCCACTTCTGGAAGTAACGGTCCTGTCGTCCGCATCAGGAAGGCAGAGCGAGGCAGCGCACTTTTGGGATGATCTGAGCCTAAGGAATCCTACAGAGTTAATTCCTAACCCTAATTGACGGAATTTCTGCGCGCTCACTCTCGTTTACTGCAAATGGTCATATATTAATTTATAAGCGGTGCCGTGCTACCATACAACCACAAAGAGTGCCTGGGATCTCACTCCAAGTCTGTCATCTTAGGGACTGCATATGCCCGCTCTTTGCTTCTTTTTTTCGTTGTCGGTGCCGCCGGCTGGGCATTGTCAGCCACAGTATCTCATAGTGCACGGTGTGAGATTTTCATTCTAATCTCACGACAGAACACCGCTGATATAATTGAGGGCATTCACAGTGACAGTAGCAGTCATAGTGACATCTAACTAACCGCATGGACGCTCGTCATCTCACATATTCGCTGACCATTTACTGTAATGGCCGGGCTCCGCTTCATCTATCAGGGCTGGCCAGTGCTTCGATCCCAACATGTACACCCACGTAGGCATACGAAAAGGCCACAAAACAATGGCGTGGCCTTGACGCCGAGCTGATACTGGAACCGGAAGCCAGCACTTAAAGCTGGAAACCAAACTCAATATGCAACGAGAGCGTATCACAAAGTCACTCATATGAGCTCGAAAAACTAGATTTGAGAATAAACAAGACCAAAGTGCTTCTCCCGCAGCCCCGGCATCCTGGATACACCGGCTGCCAATATTCGTCACCGGCTGCGGGCCTCCGGGAGTTCCCATCTCTACCAAACAATATCATCAAATATTTCAAGGTTTAACAACCTTAATGGTCGGTGATAGCCACTGGGAGTCTGGAACAGGTTCTTTCTGACAAATTTGGGGCCTACTAGAAGCGTTAATATGGTGTAACCGGGGTTCAGTTGCAGCCTTTTAGTAATATACCGCTCGTCAAGGAGGCTGACTGATAACCACTTGTTGTAGGACTTCAAGTACAGATCAAGTGACTGTCAATGTAAAGTATAGGCCGAGTAGCGGCGTATCTGCCCCCGATATAGCCACCATGGTGCTATCTGGCGACTATAAGATTGGAGACCACGGTGAGATTTCCGCAATGCAATGAGTGCATCGCAGCAGACGTAACTTGCTGACAGTTATAGTGCTTATAGTATATATCCCATCGCATACACTGCTGGTACAGTCTCCAACTCTGCCCGGCCAGCACTGGCCTGCTTATTGGCTGCTCGAGACACACAGGTACAGCGACTATACCTCAAGAGGACCTATTCCGAAAACTTGCATGGATTGCCTGACACCCTTACAATTTTGACCGTACTCATATATCGGACATTCTGATTGATCTGCTATTGGCGATGTGAAAATTTACGGTCCTAGAGCAGTCTTTGGCGTTCTTGGCTTGTGCTGATTGTTGTGTCCTTACTTATGCATCATGTACTGTATGTAAACTGCTCATGACATTGTTATCTTCAACCCATTTCCCTCTTATCTGCATCGGTTTGTCACTCGCCCGATATCAAAGGTTCTGACTTTGGATTTGAAGAGAGGCTTTGCTGTCCGTCAGAAGCATGCTTTGAAAACTCCGTTTCACTTGCTAAGCAAAAGCCAATCATCCATCACTGTGTCTTCCAATCGATCGGTACCATTTCAAGTGCCAAGTGCACAGCAGGCCCACGATACACATTATGGTGAGGCGGAGTGTGAAAAGCACAATGAGATAAATGTACAAATCAAACTCAGCCCTACGGAGAATAAAATACTCTACTTGTTCTAAGAACGGCAATCATAACATACAGCACATAAGGAAACGAGGCTTAGAAACAGGCTTACATCAGCATCCATGGATACCACATATGCTATGTATAAATGCACAGTGCTTATTAAAATTTCTTTATTATCGAAGAGGTGTCATCTTAGTAGTGTAAAGAGGGCCACCATGAAGCTGATTTTCACGGGATAGTTGAGCTCAACCATTGCGACGCAGGCTTCTTCGGCCGATACTTGCCTGACATCATATATCTCGACACCGTTCCCAAGAGTCTGTGTTTTTTGGTTCGGACGCATCATATACATTGAATACCAAGACCCACAAAGCCCAGCATCTCGATAGAAACTATTCAGAAGTTACATAATACATAATAGTATACACGGTGCAGATTTATATGAGGGCCGCATCCCCATCGCTTGGAGTATGGAACGAACCTTGCCTACTCCAACCACCGGAGCAGTACCTATGCAGTCCCTACCACTACTACCACGCATGCCAGCCGTGTCCATGAACATGGCCTACGGTTTTCTGCCACCATCAACTGCGCCATCCATGTTGTTATCGGCGGAACTTCCGATGCCTCTGGCAGCTCAAGATCTCCAAGTCTACGTTCGCACGCCCCGAGCCGAACGCGTGACGACCAGCTGCGGCGAGTGTCGACGCCGGAAACAAAAGTGTGACCAAGGCCGGCCCTGCAGCAACTGCGCCAAGCGGTTCCCACAGCCAGCGTGCGAGTACAAGCAGAACAAGTATGCTACTTTGCATACACAAAGTTATCCAAGATAGGTAAAATAACTGTGCTAATGGAAGACGCCGCAATCTAGCATTGGCAGACGAGCCGGCATTCAAGGTAATGCCACTAAGCCACAGGCACGGCTACCAATCACTCGACGAGCTGCGTAACGGGCCCATGTTTGTTCCTGGCCTCGGACTGGGGCAGTCACAACATCTGCAGCTGCTACAGCAGTCACAACAACACATCCACTCAGTGCCTGGCCAGGACATGCTTGTTCCGCCGCCCATGACCGAGTTCCTAGGTCTTCCGCAACAACCCCAACCTGCATTTTCGTCTCCGAGTCACGACATTCTTGAGCAGCACCGGCAGCACCAGCAATGGGACATGTTCCCCACGGGCACTTCGGAAGCCATGTCCATGGACAACGGCAGAAGCCCAGCCGGTCTGTCTACCGATGCCTCTATCGAGCTAGACCCGGGCTGGCCAGACCTCGACATATTGGCGCCGTTTACTAGCAATCTGAGCGGCGGCAGCAGCACTGCCGGGCTACCTTTGACAGTGCCGCCGTTGTTGCCATCACATATTTCTACAACCAGCTCTCCAGATCTCGTTTTCGGTATGGGCCAACCTCTATAGCAGCCGTCTAGACCTTTTCTTCCGTCAACTCTGTCAACCTCCATGTACTATATCTACACTTCCTGCCCCTCCAGTCCATTGGCTAACAGTCACGGCACGTTGGCTCTTGACAGCACCATCACCATGTCACTACGTTGCCGATACCACGAGGTGCTCTACAACGGGCTTCGGGTATTATGATCAAGGCGAATGGCCGATAGCACTGGCAATGGCGGCAACGACAGAACGGATGGTCTACACGCCTGGCTACGCTTCATAGCATGGACCGCAAGAGCCGGCGAAGAAGACAACTTGGGGATGGCCGAACTCGCTGGACTGGTTGGATCAGTCGGAATGGCTGGGAAATATGATAGAGAAAGTGGTGAAGAAGTCTACATGAAAGAACTGACGAGTGTCACCAGTAAACAAGCGCAGATATGGCGACCACAGGACCACACGAATCGATGTCGTGATGAGTTTAAGTAGGGGTGCAGGCAGCCATGGGCTCTGTCTAGTAAGACCATAGTAGAATAGTATACCAATACACGGGATACGGCATCAGGAGATGTAATAGTCTTGTTCTCAACAAAAGTACGCCGAATTCGTGACAATACTGACGACAGGAGTCGTGCATCGTGACATATATATGATTTACGGTATCTAAATTTACTATTGCCTATGGCAAAGAAGAAAAAAAGAAGGAATTAGTTTTGGTTTCTGAGAAGATTACCAAGAGTAGAAGAATATAAATAAATAAAGACAAAAAGGTTGTTGACAAGAGTGGGATTCGAACCCACGCCTTTTTCAAGACTAGCATGTTCAAGTGTCTTCCGCAGAAGGGTTCCTGAAGCTAGCGCCTTAGACCGCTCGGCCATCTTGCCATATGAATACTCGCATCTCATTGGATAAATTGCTTGTGGTAATCAAGGTCCAATCAAGGCCTATGACTAGGGGTTCTCAGTGATGCGGGTGTAAGTGAAGATGACCCACGTCAGGTTGGCGATGGGGTAAATACGATTTCACCAAGATCTTGCATCATTGAGTGGTTTGTAGTTTTCTATATTTGTGTGTTCTCATGCTTCCTCTTCTTTCTGTTAGAAACATGGTGAAATATGCGAGTGCAAATCCTGGCTTATGTAATCGGCCGTGATAGCATCACGTGCATCACCGTTGATGCATGCCAATGACACAGTAAGCGCAGGACCATGGGCAGACTGAATTTGTACAATATTCACATAAAGACTGTCTTTTGTGTTTTACTTCACTTTCAGAATATGTATGCCATGTTGGAATCATAACTGAATAGTCCATTCCCAGCTTCATACTCTTCCTATCTGCACCTGCCTTCATCAAGCGATGACTAGGTTACTTGTTTGTTAGCCCCGCTATTTGGCTTAAATAAAATAAGTCTTATATCTTGTTTACTCGTGCTTTGAGAGCACCTTCTTCTTGCGTCTTACCTCATACATACGCACAATTGGCATCCCACATAACCACCAAAAAGCACACAAGACACTGTTAAAATTGACACGGTCGCAAGATCTACCCACTATGTCTGACCGCCGCCTACCTCGAGACGGAAACAACATGCGCGACACAAAGTGTGTCCGCAACTTCGACGGCCTTCCTGGCCCCGAGGACATGGGAGCTGCTCTGGATAAAAATACACCGATGTGTTTCAACAGCGAGGGCGGTGGCGACTTTCGCTGGGCTTACATCGCCGAGATTACTGCCATCGAAAGCTTCACACGGGTAGTGATGACCACCAAGGACCAGGCCGGCAAGTCTATCTCTATTGCGTTTAATACCTCACGAAGTGGCAGAGAGCTCTGGACAAACCTCAAGGTTGGCAATACAATCTTCCTGTGGAAGCCGGTGTAGCACATGTTCTTGGATGGCCGTGAGGGCATCCGCCTTGAGGATATTGAGAGTGTGACGGTAAGCGAGCTGTGAGCCACCGAATAAACCCTGCCCGAAGTCTGACATTAACAGATTTTCCCCATGAAGATAGACAAGCTTTTAGAGCTCAGCGACGCCGTGCCGGCTCTTCTGGCAGCCAAAGAGCTGCCCGAGAAGACGTGCCAGACGTGCAGCCGCAAGGGCACTGATCTCAAGTGCTGCGGCAGATGCCGGCTCCTCTGGTATTGCAATGCCGTAAGTACAAGTGGAATTGCGAGTGACGCGCTCACTCTGACACCTTATACTGACTATGCAGGACTGCCAAAAGGCGGCGTGGACTGGTGGCCACAATAAAGAGTGCTCCATCCTCAAGGCCGGCAAGCTCCAGTCGTACCTCGAGCTGGACTTTGCCGAATGGTCGGACTCGGACTCAGACTGAGTATTAAGGGCAGAAGATCTCTGGATAGGATGGAGGACCAGTGCATACGATTGCAACACTGTTTGTGACTTTGAAGGACCACATTTGTATTCCTACTATCCGCGGTGTGTTACGGATTGTCGAGATACCTTGTACTGCTGTTTGAACGATAGATAATAAGTTTTCAAGAAAACAGGTAGTAATCTACCGCAAATCTTATTCTCAGTATGATGCATAGTGACTGTCTTTGTGCTGCTTGTTAAGCCCTGGTTATGATGTGTTCATTGTAAGTCAGGTTTTGCTGCTGAGTTATGCCGTGGTCATCATAACGACGTTTTCAGGCCGCGCTGACCTGCTATAGATGGTGCAGGCCATAAATCAGTCACTTTGTTGTTTGGGTCAGACTGTAGTTAATATCAACACGATAGATGATTCCAGAGTGAGCTCTCTGTCAGTCACTTGCTAGAGTTTCAATGACAAGAGACAATTTCACTCCGCAAGCTTGCTGTTTGCTGTGGCCGTTTATCATAGCAGTGACTACGTACTTGGCGATTCACTCTGCTGGTTCACTCCGTCAAATTTGGGCTGGCTGCTGTGGTGCATAACAAACTTTGTATAAATTAAATGGCATCTCTGGTTTACCAACTTTACATACACTTGAAAAATATCGCAAAACGAAAATGACTGCCGAAGAATTCACTACCGCAGCAGCGGATGTTGGGCGCAGGCTCCGGGACAGGTGCAATGCCCGGACATTTTACAACCTTCCCGACCGCGACTTGATTGCGTATTATACAATGGCAGCACCCCTGCGTCTACAAGAGCTCCGGTTCCGCACCTCTCACCCGTGGTGTTTTATGGGCCAGATAGTGTACGTCCAAAGCTACTCGCCCGTCATTGTCTACGTCGAAGACTGCGAGGACTTGCTTCATCCCGTCGCCTTTGCTACACAGTGTGGCGGCGCCGGCATCCCAGTGCAGTTGATTGTACCTGGCAACACGGTGACGGTGATGGGTGCCTATCAGCACGAGTTTCCCGGCAACAGACGCGGTGTTCGGGTGGATGACATCAGGAAAGCCACGGTACAAATTTGTTTATTGGTTTGCTTTTATTTTTCAATCGCGCCATACCTTCTAAACTCCTGGTACTCACACGCTAGAACTTTCCCATGATGATGGGAGACCACCTGGACCTCAGCGACCGCATACCGGACTTTGAAGCAGCTCGTCGGCCTGTCGAGAAAACGTGCCGCAAGTGCAATAGGAAGAGGCCTGGGATGAGGCCTTGCGTGCAATGCAATATGGTCTGGTACTGCGATATCGTAAGTGACTTTGAATCAAAGTCTGCTTTATTCCACATAGACTGGACGCCGAGTGCAATGCTGACAGCTTAACAGGAATGCCTGGTAGACCATTGGTATACCAGACACGGCAACGAGTGCCCTGTCCTCAGAGGGAAACGGCTTCAGACTCTTCTGGAGAGAAACTGGCCAGTGCGTGCTCAGACACAATAAGCCTTGTTTAATCGTTACTGCTTTGTGATCTGTTTTAGCGTTACTAATGACGAACTATGCTCTGATTCGCAAGTTTATGATATCGATTTCCGTAACAACCGCAATCATAAATGCTCTAAAACTTGATAGAAATAATCTTCTGAAATGCGATTGCGTGGACTCTGGGCCCTGCGGGCTGGCACAAGCAGATGTAGGGGATATCAAAGCTTACTCCACCGCCAACACTCGACAAGATAGTCGACTATTCGACCACATAACCTCAAGGCCAAAACCCTCTATGATAGGCCAATGATAACACTTCTCCAATGGCCACTGCCTGCCGTCAGATGGCTTCGATGGGGTGCAGGCTACGGTACCGCCATAAGCAGACCAAGGAAGGTCCGGCTGACAACCCCACGCCCTGTGACTAGAACCCCATTAGCAACCGTTCTTTTGTCACTTTCACGTTTATTCCCTTTTCGTTTTACGTATTTTTCTTCTCCATGGAACAGTTGCCGGTCATCCGTGGTCCGGCTTACCATCTCCAAAACAGGCAGGTCAAATTGCTTCTGCTCAGAGTTCTTACTTAGTCTGTTGCTAGCCTATCCACCAATTTTACTTTCTGTGTAATGTTTCTGTACATTTCAAAATAACACACATTCCGCTGTTAGTTGCAGATTGGGATTTCTTGTTTTGTCTTTTCATTTGTACAACTGACGACTGCGGTGATGAGTTCACCTGGTGTCGGGTAAGCCACGTCCGCACCTGCCTTTTCTGGCCTTCTCGGCGCTGGATTTCAGATCACGGATATGGAGCTACTGGAAGACAAAGCAGCCGCGGCCCCCTCGTATTATCCTCTAAGCTGAAATGGGTTGTAGTCTTAGATCGTAAAAAGAAAGACCGAACCTCATATGTACCTCCCCAAGTAAACGACCTTGTAAAGCTACAACGATCTATACGAGACAAAGACTGTGATTAATAACAGCTCCAAATAGCGCACGTGATCCCAAGGCGAGAGTGAGCAAACACAAGAGCAATATTTGTGTGCTGGCCTCCTCTTTTCTATTTTGTGACTCCCATCACGCCCTCCATATAGATCTCTCTTGTCTCCTCATTCCCATCTCTTCTTCTCTTCTCTCCCGTAAAAGACGAAATTTTAGCATCACCACCAACCCTGTTAACAAATTCTCTATCGCAGACGCGTACAATATAATCGACATTGCTCAAGCCCATCGACTTACAAGCGACTTGCGGTCTGTCGCCACTTCAAGGTGTGTTTTGTGTCTCATTCATGCGCATCGACCCCCTTCATAGTCGCATTCATCATGCAAGCAACGCTTTGGAATCATCTCCGTGTTGTCCGCGGCAATGCTTTCAATGCGCCTGCGATGCGCCCGTTGCATGTTGCAGCCAGTGCCCCATACCAGGCCCAGAGTGGCCAAGCCCCCAGAACAAGCTTTTGCCAAGCCTCACAACACGGGGCGCCAAGACTCCAAAGCTTCAACTGCCGGCGCTACACTGATGATGTCGTGGCTCATTCTTGAAACTGTACGTCTTATCTAACTTATCAGTGATTGCCAGTTTGGAATAAACGCTTTCCAAAATGGAGAAGTCAGTCAAAGTTTCTCCCAACAACAGCGACGGCAGCGTCCTCAACCCGGCAGCAGCCCATGAGACTGTCGGTACGATTAGCCCTGCCGCTGCAAAGCCACAAAGCCGTCCCATGCACGACCCAAGCATTTCCTTCGAGGAGTACCACTATTATGCGAAGCAGACACGCCTGGAAGAGGATAAACAGCCGCTCACCAACTATGAGACTACTTTTTGGTCTCTGGTTTTCCCGCCCAAGTCGGACACCGGCGTTCAGCCCGCAGCCAAGATCGAGACCGAGGCTGCTGTAGAAAAAATTGGCCAAACCGGTCGCAATAAGGGTTCTGCCGTGTCAGACGATGAATGGGAAAATGCGTCGCGTGCTCTGCGCACGGCCACCCGTGGCGCTATTTTCTACCTGATCACGACCGACATCCTCGGACCCTTTGGCCTGCCCTATGCCTTTGCCACCATGGGCTGGGGCCCCGGTATCGCCCTGTTTACTGTTTTTGCCGGCCTTGCCATCTACTCCGGCTACCTTCTGTGGGACACGTTCATGGGCCTTGATTCGTACCAGTACCCCATTCGCAGCTTTGGTGATCTTGGCTATCGCCTCTACGGCCCCTGGATGCGCTATCTGATCAACTGCCTCCAGTCCATTCAGCTGCTTCTCAATGTCGGTCTTATTGTCATCTCCAATGGTGAAGCCTTGTCACAGGTCGCCAAGTTCAAGTTGTGCTTTGTCATCTGCTGTCTGGTCTGGGCCATTGTCGGCTTCATCGTGGGCCAGGTACGAACCCTACAAAAGTTTGGCTGGCTCGCCAATGCCGCTGTCTGGATCAACCTGATCTGCATGTTTATTACTATGGGTGGTGCTGCCCACTCGCCTCCCAACTACGCCGGTGCCCAGTCGTCTGCAGGCGCCACCATTTCCGGCGGCAGTCTGGTCACTCCCAATGCGCAAGGCGTCTACCCTGCTGTTCAGACGAGCGGTGGCATTCCGGACACTGGCGGCTTCATTGCATCTGTGTCTGGTGCTATGCAAGCCATTTTTGCCTATGGTGGTTCCATGGTCTTCCCCGAGTTCATGGCCGAGATGAAGCGCCCCAAAGACTTTTTGACCGCCATGTGGGCTGCTCAGGCCTTTATCTACTTTTGGTACATGTTCTACGGCCTCTTCATCTACGGCTACCAGGGCCAGTACACGGTCAACCCCAGCTACCTCGGCATCAGCAACTACGGTATCCAGACAGCCGGCAATGTCTTTGCCATGCTGAGTGCTGTCATCGCGGCTGCCCTGTACGGCAACATTGGTATCAAAGTCCTCTACAACAACGTTCTCGTCGAGATGTTCCACGCGCCTGCCCTCACGACACGTTCGGGCAAGCTCTTTTGGGTTGCTCTCATTCCTGTTTACTGGGGCATTGCATTTGTTCTCGCTGCCGGTATTCCCAATTTCTCTGGTCTGACGTCTGTTGTCGCAGCCTTTTGTATCTTGCACTTCACCTACACATTCCCGCCTCTTCTGTCCATTGCCTTTTTGGCCAAGAAGTTTGCCATGCGCCAGGGTGACGGTTTTGATCCCGCTACCGGCAATGTCGTCCGCCAGGACCAGGCCCTGGGCGAAACTCGTTTCAAGCGCCTCATCCGTGGCTTTATGTCGCGTGAGCGATGGTGGCTTAATATTGCCAATGTCCTTTACACCATGGGTGCGCTGGCTCTGGCTGGTCTTGGTGCGTATGCCTCCATTGAGACCCTCCGTGAAGCATTCAAGACCAATCGCACTACGTCGTACGTCTGCAAGAGTCCTCTAGACGGCTAGGTAATATGCACTATTTACGCCAAGTGGTCTTTCTATTTCTTGGTTGGTATTTTGACAACGTCTTATTTTTGCTTTCTATTGATTTGTCATATATATTATCTCATAACTTTTGTATATTTAATATATCGAAAATGACCTTCGTTTCAATATTGATCTACACGATCACCAACGCCCGACAAAGTAAGAGCTACCCAAGCATTTCGTTGAATACTTCCTTCCTTTGTTACTCAAGGCTGCCAGCACGATGCTCTTTCCCGAACAGATCGCATGTAAACAAATATCACTTATCACTGGCAAGTCTCCTGCAACCATCATCACTTTGACACTCACCTAAATAAGCTCTTCAGCATCCTTATCAAGTATCATTAAACTCTTTCGAAACGTCAACACGTCAAGTTCATCCACAGCCCAATATGGAGCAGTCAGGGGAGCCTGAGGCGACGCCAAAGCCGTCAACTTCGACAATCAAAAGCATCAAAGCGCGGTTTCGCATCCAGCGTTCCGAATGGTATGTCCGACCATCGAAATGGTTCCGGGTGGCTTTTGAGCAAGGTCCTGAACAAATTCTGCCGATCGGACTCCTCTTTGGTATACTCGTCTCCATGGGCTCTCTCGTGTCGTCGGCCGCGATGCTCTTTTTGCACTTCCCTATCCATACCGTCCTCTGCCATGAACAGAAGCATGCAGACAGCCAGCCCAAGTCTCCAACAGCATGCTACCCTAATTTCTTTGTGTCAACCTGGCTGCTTATATTTGCGGCATCGGCAATGTCTGGCTTATTCTACACCTTCCTCGGCGTGCAACAAGAGCAGCTCCGTCTCCGCCAAGGCGTTGCCATGGGAGGCTCCTTTCTGACAATGTTTTTGTGGCTGTCAACAGTCGTGTTTGGTTTCTTGCCGGCGCAGGTTGGCATCGCTACCAACAGTAACAAAGCGTCACCCGTCCCGCATGTTCACGCGTATGGCATGCTCAGTTCTGCTATCGAGAACTACATGTACGCCCACAACAAGTCGCACATGCCGTCCAATACAGCAGCCGCTCACGGAAACTCGGGGCAACTGGTATAGGTTATCGGCGGTGGTATGGGAACACCGAGCACAAATCCGTCTGCACTTCTCAAGGCCCAGGCTGAAAGGCCCCCTACTCTGATTGCATCGATCTACCGCAAGCAAGGCGAGGCCAATCAGTTTGCGTACACCACAGACAGCATTCTGGCCAAGGAAGAGATACCAACCAAGGTGCCGCGCCGTATCGACGGTCCCGCGACTCGGAAGCATCCAGAGCCGGTAAGCGAGAAAGATAACGTCGATGGTCGAAAGAAAGGCCAAGCCAAGATTCCAGCCGGTCCGGAGAAGATGGTTGGAAAACAACAACGCTCTCAACCCGACGCCAAGCCGGCACACTGGAATATCTATGGCAGCAGGTTATTCTACCAGGAAGAGACGAAAATGGCACTTGCCACAGCGATCCTCGCGCCCATTTCTTTGTAAGCCTCTCTGTATTTCTGATCGATGAGTACACTCTAACAACAGTAGTGTCGTTGCTTTCAACATTTTTCTGTTGCTAGGCGCGTATCCGTTCATCTGATCAACGGGTAGACGGTCGCCAGTAGTGAATTTATATATTTATGAACGCTTGAGGATCTGCCCAGTCTAGTCTTGTGTCCCACGGTCGCCTTGTATAATGCAGCACAAAGATTAGAAGTATCACTTTCTATACTCAGACGAATCCGAGATCAATGTGATGTGTACGAAGTAGGAACGTGCGTGTGGTTGTGCATTGTACTATACACTCTGACTGCTACACAGCATGGTCTCACGGCGTGCAATCTCGTGGCAAGTGCTGAGGACTGAAACCTCCATGCAGTGTGAATAGCATAATCCAATGTAGAAACTATACTAAAAAAGAAGCCATTCAAAACCCGACAAAAAAATAACATTCACCCGATATGGGGGTCGAACCCATAACCTTTGGATTAAACTAATTATTGCTGTCAGTCGAGCTCTACAGGAGCAAAGGTAATGAGACGAGATAAACATACAGTCCAACGCGCTAGCCGATTGTGCCAATCGGGTCAGAAGTGTGAGGTTTTCTGATAATTATTGACGTCTATATGAGGGAGAAAAAGTCACGTGGCTTGATGTCAGTTGGTGATACTCAAGTTTTTAAAGTTCTTTATAAAGCCATCAGCTTTTCAGCTCTAGTCGAAATTGAAATTGCATATCTTTATTTTTATGCATGATATGTTGCTCTTCTAACTAAAAGGCTCACAGTCGGCAATGCAGCATTCAAGGATGTTGCAGCCTCCAGAAGAAACAAGCACGGCCGTCATAAAAGTGACAAAGCCCCGGACAAGAAAATATTAGAAGCAAAGCTTGACGGTGTATACAGTATGACTCGTAGGTGCACGTTCTCTTCTGTCAAATACGGCTTAGTTCCTGTAGGTCAGGATATGTGTGGCCACTTAACAATGCATGCTGCTCCGGTTATAATCGCCAGCACCTACATGCTACTGACATCTAGCTCTTGCTTATTTCTCAGGTGAGGCTTTCTTTATAATTATTTGCATATATAAACTGCTACTAGTTTGAAAGCACTCTTAAAAACGATCGTTTCATATAACAGGCACAGAGGGAATACTTCGGGAACATTACGCACTTTACTCAGAGACTGCAAGCGAACAAGGCCAGTTCATGTAAGATATGTGCGTTCTCTTCAGGTGCTTTCTTGGGTTCTAACATGTACTCATGCGATAATAAGCCTCCAGTGGATTCGGTGGCTCTTTGAGATTCTTCTTTACTTGCGCCTTAGAGGCACAGCAGGCTGGTCAGTACAGTGGTTGACTTGTCCACAAACCATGCTAAATACGGCGTATTACTCTCAGACGCTCTTAAAAGGCTGCCTAGAATCTACAGAGTGGAAACACCCAAAATAGCGCCCCGTTACGTACGTTTCTCTTGTCCATGTTGTCAAGGAAAGATATAAAATGAACCCCGGAGTACGGATATGAATACTACAGTACATAGATACCACGGCACAGCCACAATCTTTGTTTTGGGGCCTCTCCTGCTAGATAATGGGGACTCGATCGCCCAAGATCAGATCAGAAACATTGTTACAGAGTGAGACCTCTAAATTACAGGGATGTCTGTACTTTTCGAAAAGCAAGCAAGACAAAGAGTGACATTGTTTTTGTGTCAGTCTCTGCCAAGCCTTGATCGTGGACGCCTATAGCGATCAGCCTCGCCGCACTGGCCAGTGCGTAGAGACAGCGTCAGGCTGAAATCGGTCGATGCGGCGTGTGATGCATCTTACACTGTTGGATGGTCTTTTGGTGACAAAGACAGAAGGCAGAAAGACGAAACTAAAACAAACAAATATATACTAAACCAGGCGTTGGAAGTGATGAAATGGCGGTAATAGTGACGAAGTGATGGCTTATGCAGGTGATACGCCGTGAGACGGAAGACCAAAGACGAAAGACAGACGAACGGCCAAAACGGCAGAAAGTCAGTAAAGCAGAGAAAGGCCCCAAAAACACGCGCTACATTCGTGCTCTGGATTTCAATGCTGTATTATCTTTCCATCAAGTCAGATGTCCTCGTACCTCCACCAGCACAAAAAATATATTACGTTTCTCTCTGACAGACCCTGAATGTTGATGTGTGGGGGACTGCAGCTGTACATCAATCCTTGGGAATCGTAGTGGTAGGATTGGGCCCATGTACATCGTAGAATGAAGAGCGAGTATGAGATGTGAAAAACGTAAAAGGGAAAAGAGATGCACCTCATGCGGGAGAAAAGTGACCAGACATCCTATTGGTGCGAGCTGGCTGTCTCACTTGCGGTTGTGCAGTTAGACCTTTGCGCTTGTGCTCGTGCTCATCCGGTTCGGTCTCTCTATCTCACCCATATCCCTGTGTATATTCTGCGTTTGCTCTCATCCACTGCACAGCACAGATCAGTGTGTGATCTATTGTCTAATACTATGTACATTCTTGAAAAGGGAAACAGCCAGGAAACGGAACGGACAGCAGCCTCGTGGTGCCCAAGTGTGAGAACACGGTATTACCCCATGCGGGTAGATTGTGCGGCATCCACGTTATTAGCTTTGTTAAAATGCAGATTAAAAAGTCGAGCTCGGGCCAGGACCAGTCTTCTCACTCTCTCGACAAATAACACAGAAAATACTTGTATCAGCCTTCGGTACTTGGAGGGGGCTGGGGGCAAGTAGACAAAAGAAAGCGAGAACGAGAACATTGTTGTTGGAGGCAAAGACGAGGCCAGGCTAAGAAGGGTGACATTGAGAGAGCCTATATGGGGATCGACAAAGGATACTCAACCACAAAGAAAAGACAAATCGGCTTGGCACCTCACTTGGGTGAAACCACACGAGCACATCCGGCCTTGCTGTACAAGTGCCAAAGTGTGTATGCCCAAGTGATCGGACGTGTAGCTCCCATCCATCTTCTCCAGTTCGCTTGGTTGCCAGCGTGGCACGATGACAGCCTATCTTTTACACAGGTACGCGAATGGCATGCTCTAGTACGGCTATACAGCTACAGTACTATAAACAAGAGGGCCTTTGTAAGATGTCTGAAATCGGCATGCCGTGCTAGAAAGCTAGAGAGGGGCATGGAAGGATGGAAGGTCGGCCGAAAAGGCAAGGCGCGCCGAAGAATAGCATAAGGATACAGTAACTAAAAGGATTAAAACAAAAAGGGTGTGTTGCACCAGCAAGCCAAGATGTGCTTGGATTCGCTTGGTCCGGTTAATTCATGGCCGACCTATCAGTGCGATTCGGAATGTCTAGAATAGACACTGGTGGAAGGACGCTCATGCAGATGCGCAAGAAGTGTACCTTGCCAGCCGACAGTAATGTTGATGCAATGTACAGCAGCTATGTAGATTTAGATAAGATACAATACAGCATATTCATAAGTATGCCTACGAGCAGATCACCCCTCAGTGCCTTACCCAAATTCAAACATGCTCACCGCGATTGAGGTTGCTTTGAATGGACGGCGTCGGCGGATGGCACGGCTTGGGGATGGGAGTCGAGCAGGAACAGGCTGGCCAATAGTGTCAGTGCACATGTGCCGATCGTACTCAGCAGTAATTATATCGATGAAGAGCATTGGGTAGTCCTAGTGCCCTAGGAAGCACAGCACAGAGCGGTATCTTGCTATGTAGGTGGAGAAAGGCTGTAGGGTCCAATGACTGCGTGCATTGTGCATTCGGCTGCAGCACTGGGGCGGTTCTCGGTGTTGGCCTCCGTGGATGGAGGATTAGGGGAACAGCAAGGCCGAGAATCTGAGGCACATCACGATGAAGCGATGTCGGTCTGAGGACGGTTACTACTGTTTTGTCACGAATATTACTAAGGAAGCTACCAAGACAAAGAAAAAACACGTGTGAACATAACCAAGATAGAAGGCGTGCCAGTGACTGCTTCCTCAACTCGAAGCATGCTGTTTGGATCAAAAGAAAAGTAAAGAAGAAAAAACTCAACATAGAAGGCACGACCCAGAAAGTCTCTCTTTCTCCGACTGATTCTGCAATGTCGGCAGGCACAGCCGGGGACCAACGGGAGGGTTTGCATTTAGGCTTGCATTTCAGGCCAGACAGGCGCATGTTTTGCGGTCTAACTGCAGTGCTTTGTGGAGTACTAGTGTAGTTTGCGCTACTTGGGCCTGTCTTTGGCTTAGCCGGACTCATAATAGGCTCATAGCCTCTAGGCTGCTACGCTGGGCTAGGCCAGCCAGGCCAACCATTTGTTCTCCATCCGCTGCCACGCCCCATGCTCTCTATTCGTTTAGTCCTTTCAGGCCCCTCTTAAGCCCCTCAATCTCGGAAGGAGGTCTGCGCATTCAATATATTAGCGCATATGACGCCTATAAATATCGGGGGATGTATCAAATGTACTATATCTTACAATATGTGGGTTAAGGGCTCCCAGGGTGCGGCTGTACGAGTGGGTGTGAGAAGAAAGAACTGAGGCTCGAGCAGCTCACTTCTCACTACAGAACTAGGAATCAGACTGAGACGAGGTCAAGATTAAACAAAACAACATGACAACTCGATCACGTCTGTATGCTCACCGCTGTTCAGCTGGCGCAAGTTATATCTACGTGAGCCGAGGGCCTGCACCGATGAGATTTACAGAGGTATCTGCCAGATGGCAGCCGCGTAGACGAGTGTAAAATGTACTGAATCCTGGGATCTCCAGCGAAACAAATCACTGGAAAACATAAAACAAAGCAGACGGCGCTGGCCGTCGTGGAGTGCATAATTAAATTTTATTGCAAAAATAAACACGAAAAATAAACGAGCCCCACCTTACACAGCTGGCATCAATTGTACGAGGCTTTGCGCAAGCTGTCCGGTGCCTCGGATTGGCTGCAGGGGCCCACTCCTCCAACTAGCGACTACAGTGAGGAAAGCTCAAAACAGAAGGAGCAGCCCGCGTACCCAGACGTGCACACAGCCTTACGCCAGTCGCTCCTTCTTTCTCTGGACTTTCTCGGCCCTTGCTGCTGAGAAAAGGCTAAAAAGTGCGAAAAATAATAATAGTAGTTAAATTCGATGCTATTTTTAATTGCAAAATCGGCCAACAACCCACAAACACCCCCCCAAACCGAGCTGGCACCTGCCCACCAGTGATATTAGTGACACTACAAGCAACCAGTGACCAGAGAGAAAGAAGCCTGGAAAGACGGGGTCGCGACTTCCTGTTCTGTAACAACAGGGACCTGGCCTGGCCCAGCGCTACTCTCTGCTCCGCCCTGTCCTTTTTCGCTGCCTCCCCCAACTCCTCTCGCTCCTGCTCCTCCTGCCTCCTCCTGCCTTCCCCCAATCGATCCCCAAGGCTCCCTCTTTCCCCTTCTGCCGTTGTTCCCTATTCGGCCTTTGCAGCCTTTTTGCCTGCCCTCTTGCCCTGTCCGGCGCCTTTCCTTGCCTCCCCCTAGTTTCGCAGCCTTTCCCTTGTTCTCCTCTTTTCCACGTTCTTCCCAACAACCTCGTCTGCCGCCCTCCTCGCCTGCACTTCTCGCCTCCTCTCTGTTGTTGTTCTGTCTACCGCCACCTCTTTTGGCGTCGCAAACCTGTCCATTTCGGCCATTCTGCGCACGGCTCGACTATTCACGCGCCCTTTGCGCTTCTTCCTTCCAGCTTCGCTTTCTGATTCCTTCGCTTATTACCCGCTTCTTTCCGGATCGCCGGCTTTACCTCCTCGGGCCTCGTCTCTACCTCTCCGTCTTGTTCTTCTACCACTCCGTCGCATCTGTTCTCGGCTGTCTTCTTGCGACCTTTGACACGTCTCCTTCTCGCACATCTTGCCGCCTCGACCTGCTCTACTATAGACCGCATGTTCTCGTCAATTGCCGAATACCCCGTCTACACCATCCTGTCGCGAACTAGTCGCACGCCCTCGCTGTCCGACACGCTTTAGCCCACAGCGCATTTATACAAATCCCTCGGACTCCCCGAGTGCCAATGGACCCCCCCAACAAAAAGCGCCGTCTGGCGCCAAAGCTGGCCGACCTTCCACCCTCGGCACAACACGGCGCGCATTCTGTGGCCGAACAACAAGTGAGTTACAGTTGCCGCCCGGCATCACAGCTCTTGCGGCCGGGAAAGCATGCCAATGCTGCGCAAAATTCAGTTTCCTCTAGTTTCTGGTTTCCTGTATACGGTGTGCGCTCATTATCATTGCTGCCACCAATATGCAGCCTTGCCGCATTTGCGCATTGCTCTCACTTGTCTGCGCCACTTCTGCGCCAATTCTTCACCAATCCGGATTCTTCACCAGCTGCTCGGCAATTGCTGCGCATACCGCCCGATCGCCTCGCGGCGCAACCCTGCACAAACGCACATGCTAACATTCCAGGCACATCCTTCGATTGACACCGCCCAAATACCCTCTGCCCACGATGCGCTGCCACCCCCCTCGACCCCCGGAGTTCCCGGTGGCCCTTCTGAACGACAGGACTTCGAGTCCTTTGCGAAGCATCTCCAGGATGCCGCCATCTATATCTACAACCAAGGCCAGAAGATGCCATATGCGCACGTTTCCGTGCTTCTCCTCAAGTGGGAAGACGACCTCCCTGCTGCCGCCGAGGTCTCCTCGCTCGAACGCGTCCTGCACGATCGTTACAACTTCCGCACCGAGCGTTGGGGCATCCCTTCGGCTCCCAACCCCTGGCTGAAATTGGGCAACAAGATCTCCGACTTTCTCGAAAGCCAGGCTGGTGCAGATCATCTGCTGATCATATATTACATTGGCTGTGGTTACAACACTCCCAATGGCCAACTTTACTGGGCATGGTAAGTTCCCAATATCAATCCAGTTGTTTTGTTGTGCGGTGTCACCAATAACTACACCATACAGCCTCACCGAGAACTCGGCGGCTAGCCACGGAACCGCCCATCCACATTTGCGAAATGGAAATTGCGGCACATGTGATTCAGCGGATTGACGGCTAACACTCTATAAATAGCAACGCCCACGAAGACTCGCCAAAGCTCGAGTGGGAGGCTGTGCGCAGTGTCCTCGACAATGCTACATCCGACATTCTCGTCCTCCTCGACAGCTGCTCCCCGAAAGATGTGCCTACTTCCAACGAGGGTGGCACGAAGCAGGTCATTGCCGCCTACGGGCCAGGGCCTGACATGCGCGACCACGGCGCACGCCAGTTCACAGTCTACCTCGAAGATGCATTGACCAAGCTTGGTAACGGGCGCCCCTTCAACTCTAAGCAACTTTACAAGGAGATCGCTGCTATCCAGAAAAGTCGACAGCGGTACCTATCACCGCGACCAATAACAACTGCCGCTGGCCAGCCCGTTTCAAACGGACCCTGTATTCTCACTCTAACGCCCGGCGACGGACAGGCTATCGACTTGGCCCCGATGCCGAGGGGTCTGCATTCCTCCCCTCGCAACGGCTCAGGACCCGATTCCAAGATACATCGCCGGTCGGCACAAGAGGTGCCTGTTGTCAGCCCATCGGCCGTGTCCGACATGGTCTTTGATGAGGCGCACATGCTTGTATGCACAACCTTTGTCGGAGATGCGAGCCCGGATATGGCCAGCTTCAAGCAGTGGATCGCGAACACGCCCGTCCTGGCATCAAGAGTGTCTGTTGAGGGCATGTTCCTCGGCCCACCAACGGTTTTACTTATTTCAATCCCGCAGTCTCTTTGGGCTGTTATCGAGCACGACAAGATATGCTTCTCTCTTGGCTATGTCAACTCTCATAACCTCATCAACCTCTACAAAGATGTGATGAAGGTGTCAACAACTACCCCGGAGCTGGCCTCTTCTCTTTACTCCTCTGCATCCCGGACTCCGGGTGTGCCGATGCCTGGCTCAACGTTTGCACCAAGCCTCAGCGCATCTTCAACAACTCTGCCTCCTTTGGCAGCAGTGTCAACCTTTGCGCAGGACACTGATGACAGCCGCACCATGCCTGATGCGCGGAAATCTATCAGCAGCAGCACGCACTCGCCACCTCAACGGAACGACTTCCAAATGCCGCCTCTACAGCAGCAACGTTCACAGTCGCAGCAAGCACAGAATGCGCAATCGCTCCCCCCGCCGCCATCACCTGCTTCTCTCCAGCACCAGCACCATCCGCACCACTCACACCAACAAGTGTCGCCGCATCACCAGCAGCAACGCCACTACACATCGCCCACATCTGAAAATACGCTGCCACCGATTTCACATGCACAGCAGCCTCTGCCGCACCCGGTGACCCACCGCCGTCTCTCTCATCACCTACCACCGCCCATTTTCCATGATGCGTCGTCAGCCGCCCCCTACGAGCCGAATGGCGTCAATCGCCGTGAATCGCTACCGCAAATCCAGCAAGCCTCTTCTATGCACCACTACCCCCAATCCCACTCACAAACTCTCCCGCCTATCAGCTCACTAGGCGGCCCCATTCCGCCCAAGGAAGATAACGAAGATTCGGCAGAAATGAAGGAGGCTGCGGAACAGCTGAAGGCTCTGAGCCGCCCCTCCAACGGGGTCGGTAATGATGCCGGCAATGGTACCACCAATGGAACCGGGTCACCCCCCTTTCCCGTAAGCAGTCATCTGTCCAAGATTGCGCAAGACGTGATCAAGTGCCAAGCAGACGAGCCTGCTTTAGAGGACGCAGAGATGAAGAATGCCGGAGACGACGCCGGCTTATCCGCTTCCGCGAAAAAGGCGAAGCCCAGCAAAGACTTCCGCTTCAAGGTGGCCAAGGATGGAAAGGCGGCTCGCGCGCGATCACGGTCTGATATCATGCACACACAGAATCTGCCACCCCTTCTGCCGCACGGGAAGCAGGAGGTTCAGTGCCAGTACTGCTCCCATGACCCGTTCAAGGATCCATCGTCTCTGCGCAAGCATATTGCCTCGGCACACACCCGTCCGTTCCCCTGTGCCTTTTCCTTTGCCGGCTGTACGAGCACATTTGGCTCGAAGAACGAGTGGAAGCGCCACATTGCCTCGCAGCACCTGTGTCTGCAATACTACCGCTGCTCCGACTGCTCGCAGGTTGCCGTGGACGGCAAGGCCAACGAGTTCAACCGCAAGGACCTGTTCACCCAGCATCTCCGTCGCATGCATGCCCCGCCTTCTATTCGTAAGGCGATTCAGAAGCGCGACGGCAAGCCCGAGGTGGAGTGGGATGAATACGTCAAGGAAATGCAAAAGACGTGCTGCATTGTTAGACGGCGTCCGCCACAGCACTCGTCCTGCCCGAGACCTCGATGCACCCGCGTTTTTGAGGGCCGTAGTGCTTGGGACGAATGGACGGAGCATGTCGGCCGTCACATGGAAAGCGGCGACGGCGACTCTCTCGGTGTTGACAGCCTCTTGGTCTCCTGGGCGCTCAAAGAAGGCATCATCACGTGCGACGAGGATGGTGCATACCACCTGTCAAATCCCATGGCCGGTGGAACCGGTGCCGGTGGCGGTTCTGCAAATGGTTCCAACAATGGCCCAAGCAACGGCGGCGGTGCAGGTCCCAGTCCTTCTTCAGCGCCGCTCGTTTCCGCTTCCAGTGCTAGCCCCATGAACGATGGCGGCACGCTTGCCGAGATTTCCAGTGCGGCTTTTGCCATTGCCAACGCAAGTCAAGACCAGGTCCGTCTGCCGCCAACACCGCCCCTCACGACACAATCGTCGTCAATCCGGTCGAGCAATGTCAGCAATGCAAACGGCGAGTTCAATCCCGACGAAGATGCATTAACGGCAATCGCGGCCATGGCAGCCATGAATGCGGCAACTCTGCCAGCCAACATCACCGGCAACATTCGAGCTTCGCCCCAGCGCATGGACACGGACGCCCCAGCTACGGATGAGTCCAAGACGATCGAGGCCGTAGGCCAGGCCATTTTAGAGCTGACAAGGGTCGAGCTTGCAACGTCAGCATCACCAGCAGCTCCGGCAGTACCCAACAGCCGTGCAGAGGAGTGGCGCAAGGCGGTGGAAACGGATGTGTCTGCAAGTACCAACGGAGGATCGCCCGCTGTCAAGAAGGAGCGCAAGCCGCTGCCAGGCAGCCAGAAAAGGGATCGTGCCCCGTCTGCATCCCAACCTATGCCTGCATCTGTGTCTGTGCCTGTTTCTGCACCTGCACCTACACCTGCAACTGTGCCTGCAATTGCGCCTACTCCGGCGCATGCACCTGTGGCAGCATCCTCCATCAAGACTGAGCCGTCACCCCCGTCTCCTACCCGGGCTTCTGTCCACACAGAGGACCTTTTGGGTCTGCAGTCAATCACCATGGCAGCAACGGCGGCTCTTCAAGAGCAGGAAAGCAAGGTCAATGGCACCGACACCACCGGCGGCAGTGTGAAGTCCCCTCCTCCTGCTGCGGGGCCGCCTTTAAGCTCGACTATGGACGTTGATTGATAAAAAGTGTTTTATTTCAATTTTTTTCTTGTTATTTCTGTCGTTATCTAGCATTTCGCTGCGCTGTCTTCGCTTCTTCTCTACCCCCTTTAAGCGCTTATTTTTTCCCATGTCTTACTACCTCAGCGCAAGCATCACGACCGTTATGTATGTTCTGTTATTTCAACTTTATCTTTCTCCTTCACCTTATTTTTCTATCGCTTTTAAGCTAGTTCCGCAATGGAATCGGCTGTGTGTTTTCCTACAGTGCTGGAATAGCTCTCAAGAGCGTCTATGAATAAGTATTATATTATTGGTTGTCTATCTGTCATTTATTTTTATTGTGTGCAATGAACAAAATGCAGAAATGGGAAGGTAAGTATCTAATTAAAACTCCCGTCTCAGCGTATTTATAATTTACTCTTGTCGGCCTCATCGTCGCCGGGCAACTTGACATGAATCTTTTCCAGTCCCTCGCGCAGTTTCGGGTGCATGCCGGTCTGCGTATTAGGCCGGTCGGTGGCAGCATCCACAAACACTTGCACAAACACGCCCACGGCGCGCACCTGGTCTATGCCCTGCGAGAACAGGCCGATCTCGTAATGCACGCTCGATGCGCCCAGCTTCTTGACGCGCAGGCCCAGCTCGGCGACTTCGGGGAACGAGATGGAAGCAAAGTAGTCTGTGTGCGAATGGACAACCATGCCGGACTGGGGCGTGCGCCGCTTCGGGTCGAAAGTGTTGTCGGGGATGTTCTTGATGAGATACGTGTTGACGACCGAGTCGAAGAGAAAGTTGTAGATGCTGTTGTTCATGTGGGCGTACATGTCGTTGTCGGCCCATCTCGTGCGGTAGTCGAGAATATACGGGTAGTCATTGCGCTTGCGCGACTTGAGGTGTGCAATGGACATTTTGAATAGATGCTGTTAATCGAAAGAGATGGGAGCGGATGAACTAAGGTCAATGCGATGTGAGATGCGAATCCGGGGTAGCCTCGGCAAGACATGATTATGTAATCCGGTACTGTAGCAGAGAACAGACGACTTACAGCGTTTGCGGGGCCTACTTCATCTCCAAAAATTATGCCGCATCCAGACCTTTGACCGCCTAAATTTTCAATATTCACCATCATCACCTCGGGCGACAGCATCGTCACGGCGGCGGCGACGACGACGACGATCAGTAGTTGTTATATTACACCAGAGACGATATAAAGGCACCTGAATCGTTCACAATCTGGGACTATCTTTTATTAAAACCCACCGCGTGCGAATCTCATCCTGAGAACTCTGCGTCACCTCGAAGCGGGGTGCATCGTCTCGACTCAACCTGGCCTCTCGTCTGGTGCGCCTGTTCTCACCTCTGCAACTGCTCAAGCGTGGGCAGATATCGCGGTCTCGCGTATTTTTCCCGGCTCCCTACACTCGAGCTTACATACAGTCTAGGCACCGACGATTCACAGCCCCCAAAATGGCGGAAGAAGCAGTCAACCCCAATGTGGGGGGTGCGCAGGCTGTCGCAGAGGTGGCATTGCCCGAGGTTGCTGCTGGAGGAGTATCTGCTGAAGTGGCAGAGCTGGAAGACCTAGCACCGACACCTACTGAAGAGGCAGTCGAGACAGAGGAGGCGAAGCAGGCAAAAACAAAGGCGGCCAAGACGGAAACCGACGACGACGCAGCCACCAAAGCGCACGGACAAGAGAAGGGAGACAAGGGAGAGAAAGACGACAAAGAAGAGAAGGAGCCTAAGCTGCACGGCACGGCACTCTACGGCAGACGGAAACAAAGACGGCAGATTCGCATGGACAAGAAGAAGCAGAAGGAGGTGATCAAGGCATCGCCGCACGGCGCCGAGGCAGTGGCGCAGCGCACACTCATAATGGGCTCCAACCGCACAGGCGAGATTGTTTGCAGCAGCCGTGCGCCGGCCGACTGGCCCAAGCCGTACTACCTCGAGGGCGGCCTGCGCCGTGTCGAGCCCTACTTCTACACGTACAACACGTGGGTTAAGGAGCGGTGGCGGGACCGCAGTCTGATCTCTGTGTTTGAGTGCGAGTTCCGCGACCGGCCGCTAGCCTACTACCGCAACGCCATGGAGTCGGGCACGGTCACGGTCAACGACAAGGTGGTGGGTCCCGACCATGTGCTGATCAACGGCGAGCGCGTCTCGCACACGCTGCACCGCCACGAGCCGCCCGTCACAGCCGACTCGATCCATGTGATCTACGAGGACGATGCCATGCTCGTCATCAACAAGCCCGCCGGTGTGCCCGTGCACCCTGCCGGCCGCTACCAGTACAACTCGGTCGTCGAGATCCTCAAGCACGAGCGCGGACCCGACTTCACACCGTACCCGTGCAACCGTCTGGACCGGCTGACAAGCGGCATCATGTTCCTGGCCAAGGACCCCCAGACGGCACGGCGCCTGGGTCTGCAGATCCAGGCACGTGTCGTGCGCAAAGAGTACCTCGCGCGCTGCGTGGGCCGGTTCCCCGACGGCGAGGTGGTTTGCGACCAGCCTATTCTGCAGATCTCGCCCAAGCTGGGCCTGAACCGCGTGCGCGCCAACGGCCGGTCAGCACGCACCGTGTTCAAGCGGCTAGCTTACTATGACGACCCCAAGGGGGCCAAAGACGCAGATGGAAACGAGCTCGACGAGACGCGCCGCGGCCACTCGATTGTGCGGTGCCTGCCCGTAACGGGCCGCACCCACCAGATCCGCGTGCACCTGCAGTACCTCGGTCACCCTATCGAAAACGACCCCATCTACGCCAATCAAAAAGTGTGGGGTTTCGACTTGGGCGAGGGCGACGCCGAGGCTACCCGCAATACCGACGAAGACATTATCAGCCGTCTGTCGCGGATGGGCAAGGAGGATGTGGCCGAGGCGGTGGCATACTACGACGAGATGGTGGACGAGTACCACAAGCGCAAGGCGGAGCGCATGTCGGGCGAAGTGTGCGACAAGTGCGACACGCCGCTGTACACGGACCCGGGCGAGCACGAGCTGTCGCTGTGGCTGCACTCGCTGCGGTACGAGGCGTCGCCGGAAGCCAAGGACGTGATCGCCAACAACGGCGAGGGGTGGAGTTTCCTGAGCCCGCTGCCGGTGTGGGCGCTGCCGCCCGAGGGCACTAGTGGGCCGACTGCAGTGGGTGGTCTCGATGATCTTGTGGACGCGGAGATGAAGGCGCCCGAGTTTGATGCCGACGCTGGGGCAGCAGCTACGGCGGAGGCGGAGGCGGAGGCCAAGGCAGCACCGGTGGCAGATGCATAGGCCGTGGGCGTGTATAATTGTATTAAGTCTTGCATTGATGACGGATAAACAAAAGGATATAAGAGCTGCAAAGGTTCAACGGATCATCCAGGTTAAGCACATTAGAGGGGGTTTCGGATCCATCAACGGAGCCTGTATTCAATGTTTTTGATTTGTTATTTTTTGGTCTGTTTCTGAATCGTGTTCAACATGTGCGCAAAAGGCATTGTCGACATCGCCGGGACTGTGCCGACTTGCCCAGATGTCGTCTAACAAGTCGTGCAACAGATGGAGGTGAGACACCATATTCAAAGTCTTGACAGGTGGAGGGCTGCTGAGACCTCGTGTCTCTTCTTCCCTCGCCTGTCTCTCTCGAGCTCTGGCTGTCTCTCCGCTTGTCTGCCCACATTGAAGTCACCTTATCCTAACATGGAGGCTGTCTTGCTAGCACCTATCATCATTCCTGTCTATAAAACAGCTCCTTCACGACAGGTGTGCATCGCGTCCAAGACGGCACTGCGGACATGCCGATGTATCATCCGACCACTTGAACCTCTCGAGTAAATCTCGCGGAAAGATAAACGTGATTCCTCTTTGGATATCAGCGTTCAGAAAATGCATCTTCAACAAGACAGCCATCCAGTCCATCTGGCCAGATCACATGCTTTCTCCGGCGGAGATCATCCGCGTGGGTGTCGCATCGCTGCAGCATCCGGTGCCGCGATGCCGCCGTGTCGCAGTCTGTGTCTACAGAGAGGGACGCTTCCCCACAGCGCCGTAACGTTCTATGCATGGTAGTGCCGCAGGTACAGCGCTCTTCTTGGAGTGTGCTGAAATGCTCGAGCACAATAGGCGGCCCTGCACCAATGCGCCAGATGCACCTGATGATCCTTTGGCGGGTTTTTTGCTCAAAAGGGAAGGCGCTTTTCCTTTCGGACGTACTTTGTATGTAGCTCGGTGAGAGGTACAGCAATACTCCGTAGAGCTTCGCTCTTTCCTGAAAGAGCCCCTTCTCTGAACAACACCAGGCGACTATAAATGATTACATAAGTCCGACGGCCGCGCTCAGCTTCTCCCCTTGCACCGCATCGTTTTGTCTGATTTCATTATTCTCCTTTCCAAGTTTTGTGATACCCGCGGGCATAGGCCTATTGTCGTTTCGTATTGCTGGTGTACTTTTGCATGCAGTCTCTCAGCTTCAGCGTCTGAGCACATGCACCAGCCAATGTCGCTCAGCTTAGCCCCTGTGATTCACCTCCTCGTCCGACAAGCTTTGTTCAGATGCTTAGCCGTGCTCAGATAAATGTTACTCGTTTTCAACTACAAAGAAAAAATACCTCCGTATGAGGCTGCTTTAACGGTCGGGCCGGCAGGGATCATATGCTATGTACTCCCTTAAGACCAGGGGTTGCACGCGCCACGACTGCAGGTATGTATGTGATCTGCGCTGTGATCGGTCGAGTATTTGATTCAAGTAGCATTGCAAGTCTTAGTCTTGAACTTTAATACTACTACAGAAGGAAATAGTCACTTTTGCGAGCAACAACTATTGGACCCTGGTGTGGCCACGCGCACCAATCACACGCCGAAAGAGCACCACAGCTGATGGCATTCAAACACTGAAATTTTCCAAAGAGCATCAACAAAACCAAGGCGAATAAGAAGACAGATACTGGCCTCCAGGCTGATCGAAAATACAGAAGAATAGGAGTCCAGAACAAATCAGCAGAGTCGTGGTCTAGGCCCTCACTTGAAAAGTGTCTTTTGCGTGACTTGAGGCGTCGAGTGTATTTTACGGAACTGGTATTCACAGTCTCATTGACTCGATGATTTGATTACTTGGGCCTATAGATCATACAGCTCGTTCAGCGTATGCACGCACCTTCAGCTTAAACTAGAGTTGTCTTGGCCGGCATACCTCCGTAGCCTCTCGTGCTCCTCTTCCCTCCTTCATCCTCCCTCCTGGTCTCATTTCTCGGCCATCCCCCAGTGCCTCAAATATGATTAGGATGGCAGAGAGGGGGTGGGCATGAGAGAGGGGAAATGAGAGGAAACTAAATGCAGTACTGAAATGGTAGACTGGTATACCGACCGAGTTATAGGATAGCTATTCTCCTTCCCAAGGGGGTATGATTTGCCACGACTAACACATGCGATCGTCTTGTCTTGCCCTGTCTATCTTGAGCTGTGGCCATCTTCTTGTCCGTAGGCATAAATAGAGAGATCATCCCTTGTTTTGACTCTTGAAGGGAAGAACGTAGCTAAGCTCGGCCGTCCATATCGTATTCTCAGAATCCTTTTTGGTCTCTCTCTGGTCTTTTGTCCCGTCCTTTGTCGGTGCTTTTCAAGTACACGGACACTATTCAGCTTCCCTGTTCGTCTCTCTCCGTTGCTTCGCATAGCTTCTTGGCATCTTAGGCATTGCACTATATATTAGCATCGCGGCCCGGTATTGCTTAACATATAATATAAACCCTTCTACCGTCCAGCCCCCATACCACCCTTTCCAAGTACAGCCTCGTCACTCATCTACCATGCGCTCGACATATCTTCTATTTTGCTCGGCTCTCGTCGGTGCAGCACTGGCTGCTCCATACAGTCCCGCCTCGCGCGAGCACCTGCCACACAATGTGTCTGGCCGCGATCAAGCCTGCAACGGCTTCTCCGAGCTCTGCAGTCGCAGATACAGCGATATCACTTTTGTCGGTGCCCACGACTCAGCCTTTGTCGGCGTGCTGCCGTTTGACAACCAGTTTGAAGATGTCGCCGACCAGCTCAGCCAGGGCGTCCGCTTTATCCAGGCGCAGAGCCACAACGACAACGGTGCCATTGAGCTGTGCCACACATCGTGCCTCCTCAAGGACGGCGGCTCGCTCGAGGACTTTCTGACACCCATCAAGTCGTTTCTCGACGCCAACGCCAACGAGGTAGTGACGCTCCTGCTGACCAACGGCGACGGCATTGCCGTAGCCGACTACGATGCCGTGTTCCAGGACGTCGGCCTGGCATCATACGCCTACGCCCCCTCGGGCGTGATCGGCTTCGACGCGTGGCCGACGCTTGGCAGCCTTATCTCGAGCGGCAAGCGCCTGGTGGTGTTTATGGACTACCATGCCGACACCAGCAAGGTCAACTACATTCTCGACGAGTTTTCGTTCATCTATGAGACGCCGTACGACACGACCGACGCCAATTTTGCCGAGTGCACCATCGACCGCCCGACCAACGGCGACGCCACCAAGCTGATGGGCCTCGTGAACCACTTTTTGGACGTCGAGCTGGACATCTTCGGCGAGAAGATCTTGATTCCGGACACGGTGGCCACGGGCAAGACCAACTCACTGGCATCGATCACGGCGCAGACGTCGCTGTGTGTCAGCCAGCACGCGCGCACGCCCAACTTTGTGCTGCTGGACTTTATTTCTGTCGGCGATGCCATGGCAGCACAACAGCAGCTCAACGGGCTCTAGTCCTGAGTCTTGCATCTTCCATCTTGTATCTTGCATCTTTTATCTCTCAGTCCATAGTCAACTTCTTTCTATATATAATTGCGATGACAATACAAATAAATTTCTAAATATGTACTATCCCGCCAATCTCGCGTTATTGATGGGCCGAGCGCTTTTACAGAACCGGTACATTGGATGGGGAATGATAGCGTTTCAGCATTGTCATTCGATTTCCGTACCCGGCTCGTGCGCGTGTCGCTGCAATGGCGTAAATAGCACTGTTGCAGGCAACCCAACCAAATCATGCAGAGATCGGCTTGCCACTTATAGCCCCCTCTTTCTCTTCCTCGTACGTGTTTAGATCGAACTGCAAGCAGCAGCGGCCTGAGTAGCAGAGACCGAGGGCATCGCGGGGTCAACCCGGAACGACGGCTCGGTCTGCTTGGTCTCAGTATCCTTGGTCTCAGCCTCAGCGCGCAGCTTCGGCTCGACATACGCCTTCATCGGGAACAAGCCCCAGCGCTTAAACATGGCCAGGTCTTCCTCCCAGCCAGAGCAGGCTGTCGTCAGCATCTTCTCGCCCGTGAACACGGCATTGGCACCCGCCATGAAACACAGCACCTGCTTCTCCTCAGTCATGTCGACGCGGCCGGCGGCAAGACGGATGATTGCCGTCGGCATGATCATGCGTGCCGTGGCAATCGTGCGCAGCACGGCGTCGAACTTGATGCGGGTCGTCTTGAACAGCGGCGTGCCCTCGATAGGCACCAGCGTATTCACAGGGAAACTCTCGGGGTGCGCAGGCATGGTCGACACCGTGTGCAGCAGGCCGACATGGTCCTCGGCCGACTCGCCCAGCCCCAGAATACCGCCGGTGCACACCTTGATGCCGGCATCGCGCACGTTCGAAATCGTCTGCAGGCGCTCATCATACGACCGGGTCGTGATCACCTTGGGGTAGTGCTCGCGGCTCGTGTCGACATTGTGGTTGTAGGCCGTCAGGCCGGCCTCCTTGAGCTCCTTGGCCTGTGCATCGTCGAGCATACCCAGCGTCACACAGCTCTCGAGTCCCAGCGCGTGCACACCATCGACCATGGCCTTGATGTTGCGCAGGCCCGACTTGCGGCCGCGCATATCGCGCCACGCGGCACCCATGCAGAAGCGCGTCGAGCCGTTGTCTCGCGCGACCTTGGCGGCGGCAAGCACAGAGTCGACGGGCGACAGCTTGGTGGCCTTGAGGCCGGTCTGGTAGCGCGACGACTGAGCACAGTAGCTGCAGTCCTCGCTGCATCCGCCCGTCTTGATGTTCATCAGGGTGCACATCTGGATGGCGCCCGGGTTGTGGAAGCGGCGGTGGACGGTGCCGGCGGCGTAAGCGAGATCCATGAGGGGCGCATTGTAAATGGCCGAGATCTCGTCGCGGGTCCAGTTGGTGCGCGGGCCGGAAGCCTGGAGGGCCTGGCGGAACACGGGCGAGTTGGTGGACGCGGCCGAGGCGACATCGTCGACAGCCGTAGCACTGTACGCACGGCGTAGGCTAGAGGCAAGTGACGAGGCGGGCCGCCCAACAAGGGCACGGTTGGCCTTCCACAGCATGGTAGACGCAGACGAGAGACAAGAGCACGGTGCAGATGTGATGACACTGATGACGACGATACGAGCAAGACGGGGACGACGACAAGGCGACGACGATGGCTATCGAAGATGGCGATGAGGATAGCGATGAAGATGAAGATGCCGGGTGGAATGATTGGCAAAAGAGGGCAATGACACCTTATCCAACGCTGTCAGTCTCTTTTTCCTCTTGCCTTACGCCCTATCTGCCCTGTTTCTCCTGCCTGCTCGCTCTGTAGAGCTGCTTCCCCCCACATTGGCGCGCAGTGAGTAACAGCTCAGCAGCTATTTGTGTGGTGAGTGCTTCGGACCCCCATCAAATGGCCGAGCACCCAAATCCACTGCTTCTTATTGGCCAGACGGGTGTGTGTCATTACGTGCTAGCTGTCCTGTTCGGGTAATAACCGACCTCGGGCTCTGCCGCCTGTGAACGATCGTTGGAATTGTTGATAATTCAGTTGAATAAATCGCTATTGGACTGTGTATTGTGGTTTGATGATATGCATAATGCAAGACATCCAAAAGATACTGTATTTTATGAGAGTTGGTTTCTATTGGCTACATGAAAACGAGTTTTGTTATTTGATCTGGTTTTATTCTCTATTTTTTGGATTATAATATAATATTTTGAAAAATATCGCGTAATTATTTAATAGTTTGAAAGCCAGTTAATGATCAAAAAGTTTGTTACTCAGAAATAAACAACAAAAAAATCATAGTAAATTAGAAAAATAAAATACATAGGGAAACAATTTGTGAATATTACATAGCAGATGTGTGCTGGCTTAAAAAAGCATTCAAACACCCCTGATAATACCAATAAGGGCCAGAGCCAGTAAAGGCGAGGCTGCAGAGAAAACAACAGAGTACAAAAAGGGAAGGCAAGGCCGGATAGAATACTGTATACAAAAGCAGCACATGGACTGCATCTCATAAAGGCAGGCGCACCTTCAAAAAAGGAGTCGACGTAGTCACTTCCTCATAGCAACTCGAACCAAAACAAACAGCCAAGCAACAGTCATGTCCAGACAATCCTCGCTTTTCTTTCAAAGTCCTAGGTTTGGAAAAATCAGACTTGCGCAAACATAAAACTCGAAGCATCGATAGGAGATGTACGTTCATTGCCAGACACAGAAACCACGAATATAACCGCACACTGACATAACAGCATACTGCTTTCCAAAAGAATGAGTGGTGTTCTTTTGCCGGCCGCAAGAAACTCGCGGCTGTTCTTTGAGCAGGCTGCGCTGTCCCGGGCAGCCCTGGCCCACCCATCGTCATCCTGCGGCAGCAAGATGCTGGAGCCAAAGTGGCCGCAGTGTAAGTCAACTACTCCCGCTGTGCCGTTAACGCTTCTGTCGCCGAAGCAGCTGAAGTCCGAGGACCCGGGGTTCCCCATTGCTACGGGTAGCAAGGGCCTGCATTGAAGCATCTAAGTTCTTGCAAAAGTATAGTAACTTATCTTTGTGATTATCTGAGTGAGTTCCTCTTTTGTTCGAACTTTCTCTTCCGAAACAGTTTAGGGGGGCGCCTGACCATCCGCTCGATACAGCTGAAGCAGACGACAGAACCACTCGGCTTCCTGGTGCAGCAAGACCTACCTGAGGATACCTAGATATCTGCTTTTCTTACACAGCTTCTTTATTCATGCTCTCCTCACTGTAGGTCACATCTTAAGCGCGCGTGACATCCAACATAAGTATTAAAGGTGCTATTAGGGCTAGTTTGTGTCTTGTCTTTAGAAATTACACCACTTAAACCTTCCATTAACTACATGGCAGCCTGTAGAATGCGGGCATTCATCTCCTAGTAAGGCGATGGGATGCAAGAGCGAAAGCGAGATCACATAGATCAACACGACTTGGTAGCAGCGCCAAGGTCTAATATATCGGTAGAACCGAAGCAAAGTAACTCTGACCGAATGGCAACTACTATGTATAGTTTTCTCACGTGGCTGGTTTTCTCCTGCACAATTATCTATTCGGGTCCTGTCATGCTGCTGATATGTACATTATGCTTCCCACCATCCAACGCACACGCAATCATATATTTATACTTCTACTTGATAGTTAATCAAATCCGAGAAGTTCGAGACTTTGGAAAGTGAGCTCGTGACCTCTGCTCGGTACTTGCATGCCAATGTTACACGGGCCCAGTCTGGGCATTCAGGCGGCCCATACCATCGAATCTAACGTCTTTACTACCTCCTGCATTATCGTGTAGATTCGTGATGATGGGGCTACTCTGTAATATATCATAGAATAGGAATATAATATTGCGTCGAAATAGAGTCGGGGTGGCATGTATTCAAGTCGGCCTCGACTCCTCTTCTCCAAGTCTGGGCGATATAAACCCGGACAACAAGCAAACGTGTGTCGTCGGCATTTTTTATTATTTTGTTTCCGTTTTTAGATTCGTTTTCTCGGGCGCTGGTCTTTACGTAACAGAAGCAGTTTCATGCATTGAAAATACATGGCTTGTAGTGACCCTAATCGACCCGACAAAACACCATGACAGAAATCCGGGGTCAACCCGTGGACGGGTAATCCGGGGTCAAACACAAGCGGCAAGTCCCGGCCAATTACTCTTGTGAGATATCACTGCTACACCAGTGTTCGCCGGCGTATTTATTGTGTGGGTTACAGTAATGGTAAAAATATATAATTGCATATTGCTGCCAAGTACACTTTGTAGAAAAAGGCAGCCCGTGGCTTGATGTGGTCGATGCTTGGTTGATGATAAGAGTCCAAACAGATGGCTCGGCAATCTTGGCGCTGCGTATGCCATCCTCACTCTCCGATTCCTTCCATGCAAGTCTGGAAAAAAATTCAAGCATGATACGACGGCTGTCTCGTCCTTTTTAGAGCTCCTTCGCTCAAATATACAGCAGAAATACGTTCTCGTGGTGCGTATAAAAAAGACATAGACTCGGAGGGGTGTTTTTAAGACGCAATACAGTTATGTTATCTTCTATGGTTATAAGAAAAATGTGATTTGGTTTATTAAATATATACAACATAGCTATCTCAAGAGTGCAGCAAGAGATGAGGGAAAAGGTTCACTCATGTGGTTCGTTCATGCTCGCTCATGCTCGCTCATGCTCGCTCACCAGCCACAGAATAGCCAACATCACAACAGCATAGAATCATAATGATCTCAATATACGATGTTTCTGTCTATATAGACATTTTATCGGTGTAAACACAGCCGGTTCGGGGTCTCATAGTTCAATAACAAGCCGGACGGTTTTCGCCTGCCAAGTCCCTATCCCTCTCTCTTGGTACTGCTCTCAATTTCTTTCGATTAAACGTTCATCAGGATACATTGCCAAGATCGGTGCCTCCTCAGAAACACGACGAACAAAAAGAGAAAAAGAGAAATAAAAAATAGACTGCTTGCCGTATCTAGAGTCTCCCCCCGAAAAATTGTCTCCCTTTTGGCCGGCGCCGATCATCTCGTAAGATACTACGGAACTCATACTCAAAGTAGACTCTATGTTCTATGCAAGGTTGTCTGCCAAGAGAAGCACGGTGAGAGCATGACAACAAGTCCCTAAAATGCCATTCATCGTAGTGATATTTTCAATTTCGTCTTTGTCCTCGCATATAAATGGACTGAGCCAAGGATCGACTACCCCAGAAACGTGTCTCTCTTTGCCTGCCCCCGTCTCCTTACCCCATTTCCCCAGTCTCTTCGGTCCCTCTCCAGTGTCTCTCCAGTATTTTTGAACGCTTCCAGTTGGACAGGAATGGGGATGCGTATGGGGTAGAATCAAGTTTTTACAGTCGCAGCCTTGGCTCTCACGGAGTGTGGAGTAAACAAGCACTTCTTGTCGGGTGTCCTGACACCTCTGTCGAGTCAAAGGGTGTAAGAGTTGTCAAAGTGCTTAACCGCCTATTTGTGAGAAGTCAAGGCAAGCCACCAAGGCTTAAGTTGTGATAAGAATCTCAACAGACCAACACCTCGCGGCTTGGCTCTCTCAAGGAGTGGGCGGCCAAGACTCACCTCCGCACACTTTCGAGTAATTACCCCTCATTCCCCATTGTCAACATCAAGACTCTATATCGAGATGATAGAGATATCACAAGTATTACAATAATGTTGGGTATTATGAGCGTCTGAAGAGTATAATCGGGAGGGTGAGTGAGAGAAAGTGAATCGTGTATTAATAGTCCGTACCCCAACTCCCAGTCCCATGGTTTGATATGAGCCTTATTGCGGCCACTCAGATCTGTATTGATCCAAGCACAGCAACACCTTGAGAAGATTAAATTACCAACGGCAGCCATGGCCTCCTCTACCAATACGCCTGCCGATCCGCTGGCCAAGGGCATCCGTGCCACAGCCAAACAGTCCATCAAGGACTTGTTCATCTGGAAGCAGCGCGTTGTCGTGTCCAACGATTCTGGCGAGACTGCTTGCGAGTGGCAAGATCCTGACAAGATCAAGAACCCCATCAGCCTGTTGATGCAGCTCAGCGCCCGCGACTGGCTCTTTTTCAGTGTCGGTTTCCTAGCCTGGACGGCTGATGCTTTTGACTTCCACGCCCTGTCGATCCAGACGGTCAAGCTGGCCAAATACTATGGAAAGTCCAAGACCGACATCACTACTTCCATCACCCTCACTCTGCTTCTTCGCTCCGTCGGTGCCGCTACCTTTGGTCTTGCGGGCGACAAGTGGGGAAGAAAATGGCCCATGGTGTTCAACATGATCATCCTCGGTGTGCTGCAAGTTGCCACCATCTATTGCACGACATACGGCCAGTTCCTTGGTGTCAGAAGCTTGTTCGGTCTCTTCATGGGTGGTGTGTATGGCAATGCCATTGCCATGTCCCTAGAGCACTGCCCGTACGTACTTACTTTATTTCCTGCTCTTTAATCTTCAAATTGAGAACTAACATTGTAGCTCCAACGCGCGCGGTCTCATGTCCGGAATTCTCCAGCAAGGCTACTCGTTTGGCTATGTGCTTGCGGCATGTGTGAACCTGGGTGTCGGTGGCGAAACAAACACCTGGAAGACGGTCTTCTGGGTCGGCGGTACGTTCTTTCTGTTCCATTTCGTCTTTCTTTGCCAAATAAAAACTTGTCGTCAGATCAACTTCTAACTTATCAGCCGGCTTCTCCCTGGCGATTGGCTTCGTCAGAATCCTCTTCCCCGAATCGCAGCAGTTCCTTGAAGCAAAGGCCCGTGGCCACAAGTCGGTCACCCCCGGCGCATTCTGGCGTGAGACCGTGGCCATGCTCGGCAAGGAATGGAGAATGTGCGTCTACTGCATCATCCTCATGACGTGGTTCAACTACTTTTCGCACACGTCCCAGGATTCGTACACCACCTTTATGCTCACCGAAAAGGGCCTGCCCAATGCCCCGGCCACTCGCGCCTCGATTATCATGAAGACTGGCGCCTGTGTCGGCGGCACGATTATCGGCTACCTTAGCCAGTTTGTCGGCCGTCGCCGCAGTATCTTTTGCTCGGCTATCATGGCCGGTCTGCTCATCCCTGCCTGGATCCTGCCCAAGGGCGAGCGCGCACTCAGTGCCACGGGCTTCTTTATGCAGTTCTTTGTCCAGGGCGCCTGGGGTGTCATCCCCATTCACCTCAACGAGCTGTCGCCGCCTGCCTTCCGGTCGTCCTTCCCCGGCGTCACCTACCAGCTAGGCAACATGATCTCGTCGCCGTCGGCCCAGATTGTAAACGCCGTTGCCGAAAAGGTCATGATCACGGTCAATGGAAAGAAGGTGGAGGCCTATGGTCCGACTATGGGTGTTGCTACTTCCATTATTGTGGTCGGCATTGCCGTGACGATTGCTCTTGGCCCCGAGAAGCGCGGCCGTGCGTTTGAGCATGCCGTGGCCGGTGTTGAGGATACCCCCACAGGAAAGGTGCTTGACGACGAGGAGAAGGCCATTGAGATGCCCAACATGGAGCAAAAGGAGCACCGCTAGATTTGAGAAAAACACGACGGGTGCAAGAGCTGCAAAACTGAATGTATTAAACAAAGCCGGCACTTGGTGCCAGTTGCACACTCGATATATACCTATACCTATCAAGCTGGAAATTAAACTATAACAGACGATATTACTACTATGAGTTTTACTGCGTGAGTACTATGTATATCGGTAAGCTTGTCACACTTGCTAACAATATATATCTTGGCTCAATAATTTGTATTTTGTAAAAGTGTATGAGGGTATATAGTTGGTGTGTGGCAATAAATGGTGCCCGAAAAATGTATAAAGGAGTGTCGTAAAAAGAAAATGAGCCGATTTCGGGTAGAGTTGAGTCTCCATATAAGAAAAGTGAAGAGTTGGAATCGATTTTGCCGAGGTTAGTTGCTGTTACTGCTGTTTATAAAGAAGTAAGAGAAGAAGAAGATGATGATGAAGAAGAACAAGTAAACGCAAAACAAAAGATACAAAAAAGCCTAACAAAACAGTCGTCGCTACAAGCTGGACATGAATAGTTAACGTGGTACATGGTAGATACATACAGGAATTCAATAACGTGGATTTATGACAAAAGAAAAGAACAAGAGTAGAAGAGCAAAAAACCCGACAGCACAAAATATATGCAATTTCTAGAAAACAGCAGCAGAGCAGTCGAGCAGTGCTGGCTCTGGCAAGGCGACAGTCATCTCATCTGATAACGGACAGAGCTTGGAAGTTATTAGCATCACTAAGCAACGACGAATGGTAGCAAAACTTACAGCTTTGACTTTTCGATTCCGTAAGACATGCAGATCTGCACTCATGTATGGAGATTTCCATGGGTCGGTCCAGTTCCAAGCTCCGCACCCCGGCAATCGGTGCTCGTTTGGAGAGTCTCGTCGTTTAGCATATTGAGAGGCTGGTCGTTATGCATCGTGGGATGTAGCTGGAGGGGATGATGTGAGTACAGGGAGTGTTGTGTATTTGATTGTTTGTGTCTTTGCTAATAGTTGTAGTGTCGGTGCAGTGATGAGAGCGGTTGAAGAAAAAGTTCATTGTATTGAGGAGGGGCGTGCTCTCTTTATACACATGGATTGGGTCTGTTGCAAGAGCCTCGATGTCCGTGGAAATATCGCATTTGTTCGTAAAGTGTCCAGATCACCAGAGTCACATCCGGCACAAAAGAAAACTCTGAAAACAGCAGTTTAGGCATCCTTGGCATGCTCTTTTCCCAAAGTGGTCGCTTGGTGGCAATATTTCCTTCTGCTTCTCACCAAGATCCAGAGCCTCGAATTGCCTTTCTTCTTCTAGCTCGTGGTGAGATCATCGAGAAAGTGAGGCGACTACTTCATTGTATGATTGGGCAGTCTCACTCCATGATACCGAGAAGTACAGGGTCTTGCCAACGATAAGCTCTCATATGTGATTTCTGCACGCCAGTGAAAGATAGACAAAAAAAAAGAAAGGGCCGGAAAAAAGCAGGGCGGGTTTAGCCTGTCTTTGCGCCCGACCTCTACAAGACATAGAAAGTCTCAAAAACTGCCACCTGCCAGCATGTGCGACTATGCTGAGGACTACAATAACCGTGCATGCGAAGGCAATCCTGTATTATTCTCTATTGGAACATGCTCGCCCAGATATTCGTTAGTGTGATCGTCAGATCCTGCTGTCGAGTAAAACCTGTGCTGCGTCATGGGGCGTTTAAAACGAGGCGTACCATGCATATCACAGTCGAGGTTGTGCAAGTTTGCAACAAAGTTGGCCACTTATGAGGGGTTGGCCACTAGTATAAAACTCATTTCAGGGCGCCTAGGACAAAACAATAGTCAATGCCGCTCGCACTCGCGGTATTTCGAGGTGATTCATATCTAGATGCCCGACGACTCGCTGGTAAGGCAGCATGGCATCTGTTACTTTCTACATAGTGACATCGCTGACATGTACCAGTGCAAGCCTAGTCAGACTAACTACCACTATTAGTGCTATGTCGATCGCCATGATTAAGAAAGTAATGATGAAGAAACCTGTATCATGAGGTGTTGTTGAACTGTATTCATATACTCGGAAATATGAGGCGAGGATAGCAGCGAAACGTGGCTTAGCAATCGACCTTGCCCTACTTATGCGCCACTACCTTACCAGAACACCAATCAAACGGGGCAATGGCTCAGTTGGGAGAGCGTCAGACTGAAGATCTGAAGGTCCTCGGTTCGATCCCGAGTTGCCCCATTTTCTTTTTTGCTGTTTTGGACATCTACGGCAGCTTGCGGCTCTTGCTGGTCTCTCTTTTTTAAAGAAAAAAAGAAAAAGGCTACGTACGTTAATGGCGATGCTACCTGTAACCAGAATGTATGTGGACGGGCGCAAAAAATAAAAAAGATGGGGCAACTCGGGATCGAACCGAGGACCTTCAGATCTTCAGTCTGACGCTCTCCCAACTGAGCCATTGCCCCTGGTCGATGTTGATAGATCAAAGTAGTACGGTATATATAGCTCAAAGCTATTACGAAAGATCCACCTACACATGACCCACTTATCAAACCGCGCTTCAGTCACGACTCGCTTTTGGGTTGTTGCTGCACGTCTCCCATCATCCACGTTCGCTATCGAGGCATCTCCCGCAACTACATCGCCGTATATACGTCGCCATCCAGTGTCATACACTGTAACCACCCAGTGTTTTCCAGTTTGTCCATCTCTAGGAGCCTGTCTTCCCGCCTGCACAGCGCGTCTGCCTCGTCCTCCAGTGTCTCCCTTCTCTCTCCCCTACTCTAGTTCGACCCATCAGTACAACCTCACGACCGAACACGCGCAGCGTATATCATTTTTAGCATCACCGAACTTATTGGCCACAACGCAGGGCATAATCACACCACTCTCGCCCCATTACTGCCACAGCCATCCTTGCTCAACGCCAATTTGATATACGCGCGCACGACCCGAATGGCCGACGACGGCCGGAAAGCCTCGGTGGCTTCGCGCAAACGGGCATCGCCATTCTCAGACGATGATATGGAGGATGCCCCGCGCAAAGCGCCACTGTCGCGTGGTCCACCTAATCTCAAACTGCACGAACCACACAAGCTGAGACGACTACAAGAGCAGCATGACCGTCTACAAGAGGAGGCCGAGAAGCAGAAGCAGCAGGTCACAAAGACAGACAAGGATGACAACAACGTGGCGCGTGAAGGGTTACGACGAGCGCTTGTCCTGGCTCTTGACCATGTCGGCTTCTCATCCGCCACCGACGACGCGCTCGAGAGCTTCCTTCTCATGACGGAGTCTTGTATGTGTCTCTCAAGGCATTTCAATTTTCTGGTTTTGTCGCAGCTATTAACAGAACAGACTTCCACTCCATGGCTGAAGATGTTGCGCGCTTTGCACTTGCCGGCCGTCGCAACCAGCCTGTCCCGACCGACTTTGAATATACATTGCCGCGCTTTAATATTGGCACCAGCGCATTGCGGCCACACCTTAAGAACCCGATTTCGAAATCCAAGCTTGAGCCACGGTACCTCGAATCAGATCCAGCCTCTACAGCTACAAAACCTGCCTCTGTCGAAGGCGGTGACCTCCCATTGCTCAGCAAGGAACTCAGCGGCCGGCCGGAAAAGGAGGGCAAATCCTACATTCCCTCCGGCTTCCCCGACTTTCCTAGCATACACACTTACCGGCACACACCCGTCGACGTCGACAAGGTCACTGTTGTCGGCAGCGGCCTGCGCTACGACGACGGCTCTTTGCTGCTACTACCTAATGAGGAGGCAAGTGCGGACGACCGCGAGCTCGGCCTCGGTGGGTCCGGTGCAGCAGGCGGTGCTGCTGTTGGGCGCGGCACCAATGGCGTCAACAACGACCCCAAGCGCATTCGCGAGGCCGCCGCCGTAGAAGCCAAGCAGGCAGAAGAAGCCTTGCGCGGTCTCATGCGCGCCAGCAAGGTCAACAAGCTAAAGGAGGTGCGCGCCGCAGCTGACCGCAACAAGCTCAACAAGCAGCGCTATACGCTATGGGAGACAGCCATGCGCGAGCTTATTGTCGAGGCGAATGGCGGCAAGATGCCCGCAGCAGCAGCAGCAGCAGCGTCTGTCAGTGTTGATATGTCGCCGTCGCGCAAGAATGCCGCAGCTGCGGCAGCCCTGCGCGAAGAGATCGCCGACCAGAGCATGATGGTCAACTCTGAAAAGACATTTCACAGGAAAGAGATTCCACGCAAGGCACGGCGAGTGTTGTAATTTCGGGGGTTGCTGAGTACCATTTCGTGAAACGCCGTTTCTGGTCGGTATTGTTATATTTTTTTATTTTGCATTTGCATAGCATGGCGTTTTAGGGGATCAGGTCAATATCCTTTGTTTCATGGTTTCTTCCAAATGGTTCCTTCTGAATGGTTTGTTCTGAATATATATTTATAATTGAGATAAGAGGATTTGCCTTATTAATGAGGTAGAGCTGAGAATGTCCCAAGTGTTCATCAGGTGTTATTAGTTCCGACTACCAGGACAGCTGGCATCAGCTGGCATCAGCTGGAGGTAGTTACATCAACTGCCATTCCCCGTGACTGTACACATGCACTCCACATTAATAGTCATCAGTGTTACAGCTGAGCCATGTATCAGGCTTTCATTGGTCAGATATATATACTTACTCCACTCCCGGCCCTAAGTAATTTTTACTCCCTCTGCACAAAATCTGCAATTCCAGCCCAGCGGCCAGTGTGCTCCAGTAATATGGGTGGGACCCGCCCTAATCCGCGCGAAACTTTTTTCCTTTCCAGCCCTTGTTTTTGGCTGCTGGGGCCATTTTTTCGAGGATAATTTTTTTTTGCCTTGCATCCGCCGTGTCTGTGAACCCCCCTCCCAAATTGGTCCGACAGGAAAAAGAGCACACATTCCGACCTCTTCCCATCACAATACATCCAACCGACCAAGGCCGTCCATTTCACTACCCAACGTCACGATGTCAGAGCAGCTTATCCTCAAGGGCACCCTCGAGGGCCACGTACGTTGAAACACCCACCTACTCGCCGATTTTTGAGAGTCCTGCCACCTCTGCCGTCCTTTTTGGAGCTTTTCGAGCCCGCCGATTAGATGTTTTCGATTGTCGCCCGCCACCGTTCGCCGAGAAGGATTTTTGTCTAAAGAGTTGTTCGGGCTGGATATGGAGGACAGGGTAGCAGGGGAGAGGGCCGATCCCTCAACTTTGTGTGGCCCAGACAGGCCCAGATCTATACGACATTAAGAGATAAATACCACCGGCGACGGCAGCAAAGCAACAGCTTCAGCATTCACATCTACGGCTCGAAACCGACTCGCGACATGTGGAGGCGGCATTGGACTTTCGACTACGGTGCAGATCTGCCCGGGAGGACGCTCCTGGGTTTTGTTAGGGGAACATAATGACTGACCGTGTTTTTTTTTTATATACAGAGCGGCTGGGTCACCAGCCTGGCTACCTCGATTGAGAAGTGAGCACACACCCCAATTCACTCTTTTACCGACTCGACTGCTTCTCGACTGTCTCGGCCTAATTGCGACACGGCTTCGTTTCTTTTCTCTCTGGCTTAACACCCAGCAGAAACAAGACGCAGAAGCAGTAGCAGTAGCAGGCAGACGAGACAGACAGGAGCAGTCGACGGCCCATTCCAGACAGCATAGACTAACCTCGTACAGCCCCAACATGCTCCTGTCCGCCTCGCGCGACAAGACCCTGATCATCTGGGACCTGACCCGCGATGAGGTTGCCTACGGCTACCCCAAGCGCTCCCTGAAGGGCCACTCTCACATCGTGTCCGACTGTGTATGTATTCGAAATCCCGAGCCAGAAATGAAGATGAAGAGGGATAGAAAAGAAAGAGATGGAATCCAATGAATGGAGACAAGGAGATGAGACGCGGAGACGAGAAATGGAGAGGAAGAGATTTTTCGAAAAAGGGGAAGCTCGAAATGAGCCTCCACCAGTTGGCTGGGAAACAATTGCTAACGCGTCCAGGTTATCTCCTCTGACGGTGCCTACGCTCTGTCCGCTTCTTGGGACAAGACTCTGCGCCTTTGGGAGCTTGCCACTGGCACCACCACCCGCCGTTTTGTCGGCCACACCAACGATGTTCTGTCCGTCTCCTTCTCTGCCGACAACCGCCAGATCGTCTCCGGCTCGCGCGACCGCACCATCAAGCTGTGGAACACCCTCGGCGACTGCAAGTACACCATCACCGACAAGGGCCACACCGAGTGGGTGTCGTGCGTCCGCTTCTCGCCCAACCCCCAGAACCCCGTCATTGTGTCGGCCGGCTGGGACAAGCTCGTCAAGGTGAGTCTATCCTCTGCTCTTTTGCGCGTCCAGCGCATCCTACACATCTCGCATATTCTACCCATTCGCCTTCAACAACATTGAAATGATGCTATGCACTTTTATAGTATTTGCTACTTCAGAGCCGTTCTGCGGCCATGAGACAAACTTTTTCACCACGCACTGATCTTTTGTTTACCCTTTCACTTTTTGCCACAATCACTGGACCTTCTTTTTGTCAAAAGGCACACCAGCTAACCACGCAAAAAAAAAACAGGTCTGGGAGCTCTCCACCTGCAAGCTGCAGACTGACCACATTGGCCACTCTGGCTACATCAACACCGTCACCATCTCCCCCGATGGTTCCCTGTGCGCCTCCGGTGGCAAGGACGGTACCACCATGCTGTGGGACCTGAACGAGTCCAAGCACCTGTACTCGCTGAACGCCAACGACGAGATCCACGCCCTGGTCTTCTCGCCCAACCGCTACTGGCTGTGCGCCGCCACCGCCTCCAGCATCATCATCTTCGACCTGGAGAAGAAGAGCAAGGTCGACGAGCTCAAGCCCGAGTTCGCCGCTGTCGGCAAGAAGAGCCGCGAGCCCGAGTGTGTGTCGCTGGCCTGGAGCGCCGACGGCCAGACCCTGTTCGCCGGTTACACCGACAACATCATCCGTGCCTGGGGTGTCATGTCAAGAGCATAAATTTATTATTATTAATAAAATAATAAATATGCTTCTGGTCATACGTTGCTTAACGATGTTTTGTGTTGTGAGTGGCTGCTTTAGATTAAGAGATTCATTTTTTTTCTACCTAATCTAAACACTGGTCTTGTTTTTTCTCTTTCCTCTCTCTCTCCTTCTTTTCTCTGGTCGTCTCAAAGAATGGAGAGGAGATGGGTGGGAACAAAAAGTTTGCGATGTTGGGGAGACGCGACTGGCGTTTTCGTTTGACAATGTGTATTAAAAAAGGAAACTCGAAAACGCACAATGGGTAAACAGGAAAGGTCTTTTTTCTAAAACGCAAAAAAATCTTAAAAATTTCAGTCCAAATGATGATGCATGTACTTGTCATAATGGAGATAAGAGAATACGAGATGACAGTTGGATTCAATGTGCTCACTGCCACTGCTTTAGGTGCTCGGGCTATCGGAGTCCATAGTTGATAACTGATAGAAGTTGCCAACCCATTAAGAAACGAGGCATGAAGAATGAAAAAATGAAAAATATTCAATACCAAAAGGTACACAACTTGCAATTGACGTTGATTGGTTCGCTGTGGGAGTGGGTCTTGTAGTCTACAACTGAAATAAACATCGGTCAATAACAGACTTCAGATATTTGAATCTGAGTTTGCTATGGCAATGTCTTCTATCGAGGCTGGAATCCGTAAAGTCTATCTGACATTGCTTTGCTCGAAGTGGTTTTTTTCTTCTTTTTAATAATTGGCAAAACTTATTTTAAATTTTGAATAGTTATAAACATTTTGTGAAATGTATAAGAAATCACTACATCATTATTGTCAAATTTTGTAATATCAGACTTGATTATAAATCTAGTTTTAGAACAACACTTGCTTTTATATTTTCCGAGCCGCTCCCTCAGGTAAATACATTTTCATTCTAACCATCATACATTGACATTTCGTTGAAGTCCTTTGTGCAACAGAAACACGTGGTGACAATCGCTTACATAAGCACAACGCGTCCAACATCATGACTGTCATCGCGATGAAGACATGGGTTGTCATCTCCAGAAACCCTCCCTCAGCAACATTAATATCTTCGGTCACATTAGTGCCATCTCGTTCAGCAGGAATTCGGACGAGAACAAGCTCCTCTATGGGTGACCGCCACTACGATCATAGGATCTGTGCTCCCGCCTTTGCTATGACCTCTGCGAGATGACAGCTGAAACATGTCTCAAGAGCAAGAATCGACGAACGCAATATCAAGTATCGTTCCTAATATGCATTACTGGTCAATTGCCGTATCTACTAATCTACTTCTCTGTAATACCAATGCTCCGTTGTAGTATCTTAAAGATTCCATTGTTTGAAGGGAGTCGGCGAGGGCGCTTTTTGATGGAATCAGAGCCAAGTGTTTATTAAACTGTGGGCGTCTGGTACCTCGACTCGAGTGCGAAATATGGGCAAACACAAGTATTGCTCCAGCCCTCTAGTCTTGGCAAAGCTCCGTAGCATCCATCACACAATTCTTAGGGTCAACTCCTGACCTAAAGCTGAGGTGGGCCTTACCGCCAGGGTCTCTGGAGTGTTTCAACTGGGCACGCCTTACAGGAGTCGAAGAAAGGATAGACTGTACTCCTGTTCGGTGTAAACATCAGCGATGTAGTGAGATGTGTTATGGCAAGATGTGAGCTGGGTTGGATTTGATAATCAGAAAGAAGATATAGGAAGAAATGTCTGCACTCTAGCAGGGACAACGTCTACAACTCCTCGACAAATTCAAAGTTGACCACTGAATCCTACTACTCCGTACGAATGCCATAGTTACAATCACTGTGTTTTAGATATCGCAAATATTGACCCTTGTTGTAACCGTCTTTCAGTTTGGCATCCCCACCACTTACACAGGTGGTGGAGTCTTTACCGTCTGTTTTAAGTGAGACTCGGAGAGATAGTCTCGTTGTAGTACTGAGCAGACTTTGTATCTACGGTGATTCGCTGGTCGCGTTTACATAGTACATGTTAGAGATATGCAGAATACTACTCCGTGCTGTTATGTGAGTGCTGCGGCCATTGCCTAGACTCGCCGTTCCTCGCTCTCGGACATCGATATTATATTCACCTGAAAGCTTTTCTGTTTTGTTTCTGGTTTCTTTTTCTTCTTCTTGGGTTGTTTTCTAACTTTTATTTCTTCATCCCCTCTCTTTGAACTTGTATCTTCGCATCACCTTTTATTTTAATATTTTTTTTATCACCAGTTGACCTGGCTTTGTTTCTTCTTGCGTCTTGACGACGCCGACTTCTTATCATCCCACCCTATACAGTGCCCAGCACATCAGACATACAGCCAAGCACACACAGCCATCTAGCTCCTACTTGGCTTATCTATCTCGACAGTTTGGAATCAATTTTTGACCAATATATCTTGCGACATCTTGGTAAAGACGGCTTTCTCGGGGAGGCAATTCGCAGATTCATACGCTTTAAAACATACCACAACCAAAAACCAAACGACGAGTAAATGAAGGACTTCAAGGCGCAACATGGCTCGACAACAAACAAAAGTGCCAACATCATGACACAGGATAGAGACGACAGCTACGGCAGCGAAGACGACACAGATGATGTCAACCAGCGGCTACTGATATCAGAAGGACCTTCAGGCCCATCATTGCCGGACGGAAACAAGGAGGGCAGCCGAAAAAGCACAGCGGCTGGCGTCAAGTCAAGGACTAAAGATGCCGAGAGCAACAAAAAGGAAGAGGCAGTCAGATGGCGGGACCTGCCAGAAAAGGGACAGCTGGTTGTTCTCACGCTTGCGCGACTGAGCGAGCCTCTTGTGCAGACATCATTACAGGTAAGATGATTGATTATTCTCAGATATTTGAGTATATGCTAACAGTCAAGTCATACATGTTCTACCAGCTTAAGTCCTTCCGGCCCGACCTCCCGACGTCTGCAATTGCCAGCCAGTCTGGTATTCTCCATGCCAGCTTCACGGCGGCCCAGTTTCTCACTGCTATGATCTGGGGCCGCCTTGCCGACTCGCACATGTTTGGACGCAAAATGGTCTTGATGATCGGTCTCGCAGGCACATGTACGTGCATTCTTCCTCGGCCCGGCCAGAGCTCTCCTAACAACATAGTGATATCGTGTCTTGGATTCGGCTTCTCACAGTCATTTGGACAAGCGCTTTTCTTCCGGTCCATTGGCGGCGCCACAAACGGCAACGTCGGTGTTCTTCGCACAATGTAAGTCTTGGCTTGCATCGATATCCAAATTGCCGGTGAATGACCCTAACAGACCAAACAGGATCAGCGAAGTTGTCCGCGAAAAGAAGTAAGTCTACTGCACTGTGCACGGAAATTATCAATATCAACTAACAAACTAGATACCAATCGCGAGCCTTCTTGATCATGCCACTTACATTCAACGTTGGCGTCATCGTCGGCCCCATCCTGGGCGGTCTACTATCAGATCCAGCCAACAGCTATCCCAGTGTCTTTGGAGGCAGTGAATTCCTTCTTAAATACCCTTACGCAACACCAAACCTCGTCAGCGCGATTATCCTCTTTGCAGCACTGCTGGCAGTCTGGCTGGGCCTCGAAGAGACTCTCGATTCGAAACGAGACGAGTACGATTTCGGCATTGACCTGCGTCGCAAGATTGCCAACTTGTTCCGTCGCTCATCGACCACAGCTGGATACTCAGCCTTGGGCTCACACTCGCGCAATGCCAGCGATGCCAGCGATATCAGCTGTGCCAGCAGCATCAGTATCGAGATGTCGCCCGTCTCAAAATCCGAAGCATCCACAACCGCACCAAAGTCAAAACGGAACCGGCCCCGGTACACACAACGTCTTGCGTTCCGCAGAATCTTTACAAAGAACGTGATCATCACGCTGTCGGCACAGGCTGTCTGGGCCTTCCATATGGGAACGTTCAACTCGCTGTGGTTTGTCTTCTTGTCGACACCTGTCTACAACTCGGCCGACGCCCCGGCAGTCGGCTCCGCAGCGGCCAAGGCAGCACACTACATCGCCTACAAGCTGCCATTCTTCTTCACCGGCGGCATTGGCATGCAGCCGCGCGATGTCGGCTTTGCCATGGCCATTTTGGGCTGCATCGGCATTGCTATGCAGCTGCTTCTCTACCCCATGGTGTCTGCACGCCTGGGAATCATGCGCTCGTGGCGCTACTTTTTGTGCTGCTTCCCGCTCGGCTACTTTGCTATGCCGTACCTGAGCCTGGTGCCCAGCGACTCGGCCGCTCCCCATGCCAAAGATGGCATCCTTATCTGGCTGGCCATCTCTGCCGTGCTGTTGTGCCATGTCACGGGCCGCACATTTGCGCTACCGGCACAGACGATTCTTGTCAACAACTGCTCACCACACCCGTCCGTCCTGGGCACTCTACATGGCGTGGCATTGAGCACATCTTCTCTCACCCGCACTATTGGGCCTATGCTTAGTGGTTATCTGTACGGCTGGGGTCTCGAGCACGGTCTTATCGGAGCCGCCTTCTGGGGTCTTAGCATCGTGGCCATTCTTGGATTCGTATCTAGCCTGTTTGCCCGCGAAGGCAACGGACATGAGATCTGGCTGGAGGGAGATGTGGAGGATGATGATTGATTGTACGAAGAGTTGGATGTTTGTATACCCATGGTGTTTGGAGTTTTCTTTTGTCTTTTTTTGTTTTTCTCGGTTTGCTGCTATTCTATATATAGAAATATAGACCATACAAATATACATAAGTACATGTCAATCAGAGGAAGGCGCGACCTGCGATCGCCATGTGGACTGCCCGTACTTTTTTTCGTACAATGTAGGGCTGAGTTGGAAGTTGGAATTCGATGAAGGTGCAACCGGGCGATGCATCCGCCGGGCGATGCCTCTGCACCTCTCACAGACACATATGGCACATGCTGATTTAATTTTTACTTAATTTTTTTGTTTGAAAACTATTAAAACAAACCCGATTCCCTGGTGCCCACAGGCCGCCTTTGTTTTCTGATTCCTCCGTGTCTCATCAGTTTGCAACCTTACCAGGACAAACAAGAAATATCAAAAAAGGAATAAGAAGAAATCGCCTTGCAAGGCTGACATGCTTTTTGTGCTTCAACTCCTAGCATAAGAACGTTGAAAAGATAAGACAGGTAGGGCGGGGTGCCCTGAGTTCATCATAAAGGCTCATGACCCAGGTTCCTAAACGCAGAGAACGCAAAACAAAAACGGTAAAAGACATGATAGATAAAGCGACGAAGTAACAAAGGAAATCCGTGGTAGAGGTAAGAGAAGGCGGCGGAAAAGAGCTAAAAAAAATAGAGAGAGAGAGAGAGAGAGAGAGAGAAGGGGAGAAAGAGGTGTGGATGATGATGACAAGACATGCTAGACAGACAACGCAGCAGCTACACTAGCATTTAACCGCGGACTGCAGCGCCCAGAGCACCACCGGTGAACTGGGTACCACCGGCCTGCCGTTGGGTGTTGCCACCCGTCCGTGCACCGCCACGGCCGCCTCTTGCGCCACCACCACGGCCGCCACCGCGGCCACGGCCGCCCTGTCTCTCAAAGGCATTTGCAGAGCCTTGTGTGCGCTGCTCCAATGTGCGCTCGTTGGACTCGGTCAGCGCGCTGGTCTTGTCGGACAGAGTCAGAGCCAGGCTCTGCAGGCGCGACAGCTCAACGCCCTTGCGGAAGATGACAGTCTGCTTGACCTGGTCCAGGGCAGCAGACAGCTCCTCGTGGCTGATCATCTTGCTGACAATGGCCGAGATCTTGTGGTTCTCCAGCTCAAACATGTTGCTCAGGGTGTCAAGGGCCAAAGTGTCGTAGAAGGGTGCGTAGGTGAAGAGGAATGTGCGGACACCCTCCTCCTGGATCTGCTTAGCCAGCATGGCCTTGATGGTCTCCGACTGGGGCATGAGCTCCCAGATCTTGATGTCGTGGATGAACTCAATAGCCTTCTTCCATTCGCCGGCGGCCAGAGTCTTGGAGGCCTGCATGACGTGGTCACGGGTGTTCTCAGGGGGTCCGGTGAAGATCTGGCGCTCGTGGTACTCGAGCATGCGGCGGTAGGTCTTGCTGATGACGCGCTTCTTGATGTCGGGTGATGAGCCGGTCTGGGCCAGCAGAGGAATCTCCAGCAGCATGCTGCAGGTCAGGTACACGCACTCGAGCAGCTCGAGGTTGATGTGCATGTGGAAAGGCAGCTGGCGCTGCTTCTCGATGCGCTCCTGCTCAGGGGTGACCTGGCTGTAGCGCTGGATCATGACGCCCTGGGCAAGCAGCTCCTTCTGGCGACCGCTGCCGCAGATCTCCTGCAGGGTGTTCTGTGCGTCGTAGATGAGGCCCTTGCGGAAAGCGCACAGGCCGACCTGGACAAGTGTGCGGTTGAACAGAATTTGCGACTGGACGTCGAAGCTGTTGATAGTCTCCTGCAGATGGGACATGAGCATCATGTCGCGAGCGCGGTAGTACTCGTCGTGCAGAGCCAGGAAGTAGATCTCGCACAGCATGGCGCGGGCACGGATAATGCCGTCGTCGTTGGAGAACAGGTAGGAGCACAGAACGTTGAGGGCACTGGCGGGCTCAGTAGATTTGGCACGGGGAGAGATGAAAGAGTCGATGGTCTCGGGAATGTCCTTCCAGCTGTTCTCCTCGAGGATCTTGATGACCTGCGAGGGCTTGAAGTAGATGTGCTCGAGTCTGCGCATGACAATGCGGTTAAGGCTCTCCTGGGGAATCTCCAGAGTCTCGTCCTTGCGCAGGGTCTCGTAGTAAAGCTGGCCGAGGAAGATGATCTTGTACAGAGAACCCTCGTCACCCAGGCGGTCAATGTACTCGGATGTGTGGGGGTCAATAGCCTGTAGCGAGCGGGTCAGCTCGTCGTCGAGACGCTCAATGTATGAGACAATGCTGCCAGGAATCTTGATGTGCTTATCGCCCTCGCCCAGGGTTGGGGGCTTGTCGTCGTCGTCCCACTCCTCGGCGTTCTCGATGACGATAAACTCCTCGCTCTTCTCCAGGATGCCGAAGAGAGCGGCCAGCTCCTGCTCGGCGGCCTTCCAGTGGTCCAGGGGCATGTAGGAGGCGGCGCCAGAGCCCAGATCGAAGCGTGTGGAGATGGTAGTGAGCAGGACGCGAATTTCTTGGTATGGGGTAACGGCGATCTCTCTGAGCTTCTCCATGACCTTGATCTGCTCAGCACGATCAGTGTTCTTCTTACCACGCGACTCCATGATGGTGCGCAGCTGCTTGAAGATGCCCTCGGCAGTGTACTGGACGGCACGGCCACCCTTGCCAATAACAGTAGAGAACCCTTCGTCGTCATCTTCGGCAGCGCCAACAGCGGCAGACTCCTCGATGCGGACCTTGGTGGGGCGGGGGGCGACTTCGGCGTCAGACTCCATGTAAGCCTCCTTGTCGGCACGGTATGAGTCAATCTGGCTCTGGTACTCCTTGGAGATCTTGCGGATGCGCTGCTTGACGGCGTTCAGACCACGTGCGGCGGTGGCGTTCATCTTCTTGGGGGTGACCTTCTGCATCGTGATGGCCTCAGTCATGAAGTCCTCGAGGTCGGCGACAGCCTTGATGTAAATCTTGGGCATGACAGAGCCCTGGCGCAGCTTCTCGGTCTGGCGGTTCAGCTTGTCGAAGTCTAGATGTGGGTTAGATGGTGTTCTCTACATGTTGACATCCATTTTTCCATGCTGACGTCGTTCGATGTCTCGAGACGACCCCGCTTCGTCTTCACTTACCGGTCGAGACGGAACCCCAGTCGTTGATTTTCCGGGCATTCTCAATAGTGGTGATGGTAGCCTCGAGCTCGTCAAAGCGCTTGTCCTTGGCGCTCTTGACCTTGGCGGTCGTGTCCTCGTCGCTGTCGGCTTCGGAATCGCTGGCGTCCACCAAGAACTTGTTGGCGCCCTGCTTGCCATCGTCGGAGTCGCTGTCGGAGTCATCATCAGAGTCGTCGTCATCGTCATCGTCATCGGAGTCCTCAACATTGTCGATCTCCTCGTCAGAGTAAAGCTCCTCCTCGTCGGAGCTGCTCTCGTCGGAACTGTCGTTGCCGGAGCGGAAGAAGCGGGTGGTCGCCATGTTGGGTGGTCTGTCGGTGATCCTTAGGTGGTTGGCTTGCTAAGGACCAGAATTGAGGGCGGAAATGAAAAAAGGGGGGGGGAGAAAATGGATATTGTAGTGTGGTGATGCGGCTGGTGATGCACGATAGGGGAGTGAGAGAGGGTGTGGTGAACAATATTTGCGTTGAATCGACTGAATGGAGGGGAACTGAAAACGGAAAAAAATGGCAGATATATGGCAGCGTAGAAAAAATTATTAGTGGGGGATGCCTGGGGCAAAAAAACAGCCACCGGCCCGCTAAAATGTCTGCCAGCTGGCGGTAGAGTATACTAATGTCTGCTAAAGCCGATTAGAGCCTACCAGCTTGAGACTTTAGGTCACGAGATAGTACACGTGAATATATTACATAATCACAGCCTTCTCATGTTTTGCATGGCACTAAGTAGCACTAGCGTGGCATGTCGCGCCGCTAGTCGACAGCTCCCAAAGGGGCAAGAGCCTCTAAATTTTCCAGGCAGGGCAGCCGCGACGTGAACGACGACCTCACGTATTGCCTCGCTGCCGCTCTGAAGCGACATTGTTGATTGTGCTTGCTGCTCGGAACACGGTCCTGATTGTGACCAGTTAATCCAATCCTTTTGTTTCTCTTTACTCAACTCTATCTTCTTTTTTCATCACCTAGTTCACAATCGGCACACGATCCTCCTCGACCTACTCGATCTCCTCAACGGCTGCAGCAGTACTTCCAACAACCAACCGCCAAAATCTGGCAACCGGTCAGGATGTCTGGTCTTCCGCCGCCGCCGCCGGGATGGGCTCCGCCGCCGCCGCCTCCGCCGCCTCCTCCTCCCCCCGACTCCTCGATGCTCCCTCCGCCGCCAGGTGTGCCGCCGCCACCACCCCCTCCCGGATTCAAGCCGCTTAACGAACTCGAGCTCGCCAAGCTTGAGCAGAAGCTCAACGAATGGGTTCGTACACGGCGTAACCGGTTTGCCGAAAAGCGCCGGGGCGGCTTTGTCGAGACGCAAAAGGCAGACATGCCGCCTGAGCATCTCCGCAAGATCGTCAAGGACATTGGCGATGTCTCGCAAAAGAAATACACAAGCGACAAGCGTAGCTACCTCGGCGCGCTCAAGTTTATGCCACATGCGGTCCTCAAGCTGCTTGAAAACATGCCCATGCCTTGGGAGTCTGCACGCGAAGTCAAGGTCCTTTATCACGTCAATGGTTGCTTGACCCTCGTCAACGAGATTCCCCGTGTCATCGAGCCCGTTTACCACGCCCAATGGGCAACGATGTGGTCCACTATGCGCAACGAGAAGCGCAACCGGAAGCAGTTCAAGCGTATGCGGTTCCCACCCTTTGACGACGAAGAGCCTCCGCTGTCTTGGTCCGAGAACATTGAGGATGTTGAGCCGCTTGAGCCCATCCAGATGGAGCTGCACGAGGACGAGGACGAGGCTGTCTATGAATGGTTTTACGACAGCCGTCCGCTCGTGGATACACCTCACGTCAACGGCCCCAGCTACAAGAAGTGGAACCTCAACCTCCAGCAGATGGCGACACTATACCGCCTGAGCCAGTCTCTCTTGTCTGAGGTGCAAGACGAGAACTACTTTTACCTGTTTGACCGCAGCAGCTTCTTCACATCCAAGGCTCTCAACGTGGCCCTCCCTGGCAGTGCGCGCTTCGAGCCGCTGTACAAGGACTTCGACCCCAACGACGAGGACTTTGGCGAGTTCAATGCCATTGACCGCATCATTTTTCGCAGCGCCATCCGCACAGAGTCGCGTGTCGCTTTCCCGCACCTCTACAACTCGTTCCCGCGCAGCGTAAAGAACTCGTGGTACTCGTACCCCCAGAACGTTTACACCGTGACGGACAATGCCGATCTGCCCACATTTCACGTTGTGTCGGACATCAACCCCGTTTCGTCGCGTTCGACGGCCGCCAAGTACAACCTAACGAGCCACGAGGACGAGATCTTTGGCTACGGCAAAAACGAGGAGGCTGAAGAGTCTCTCTTTGAGCTGCCTGCTGGCATGGACGCCTTCATGGCCGATGAGGACCTGGTGACAGACGACACGTCAAGCGCCATTGAGCTTTGGTGGGCACCATACCCCTTCAACCGTCGGTCCGGTAAGATGGTGCGCGCGCAAGACGTGCCCCTGGTCAAATGGATGTACCTTGAGCATGCATCGCGTTCGCTGCCCATCAAGGTCAGCGTGTCGTACCAGAAGCTACTCAAGACATATGTCCTCAACGAGCTGCACACAAAGAAGCCCAAGACCCTGCAGCGGCAAGATCTGCTGAAAACACTCAAGCAGACAAAGTTTTTCCAGCAGACAACAATTGACTGGGTCGAAGCTGGTCTTCAGGTGTGCCGGCAGGGCTTCAACATGCTGAACCTGCTGATCCATCGCAAGAACTTGACATACCTGCACCTTGACTACAATTTCAACCTGAAGCCCGTCAAGACGCTGACAACAAAGGAGCGCAAAAAGTCGCGCTTCGGTAACGCATTCCATCTGATGCGTGAAATCTTGCGTCTCACCAAGCTTATTGTCGACGCTCAGGTGCAGTACCGTCTCGGCAACATTGACGCTTTCCAGCTTGCCGATGGTATTCTCTACGCTTTCAACCACGTCGGCCAACTCACAGGCATGTACCGGTACAAGTACAAGCTGATGCACCAGATCCGTGCTTGCAAGGACTTGAAGCACTTGATCTACTACAAGTTCAATGCCGGCAACGTTGGCAAGGGCCCTGGCTGTGGTGTCTGGGCGCCTGCGTGGCGCGTCTGGCTGTTTTTCATGCGTGGTATCATCCCGTTGCTTGAGCGCTGGCTGGGAAATTTGCTGTCTCGTCAATTTGAGGGCCGTCACAGCAAGGGTGTCGCTAAGACGGTAACCAAGCAGCGTGTCGAGTCACACTTTGATCTTGAGCTGCGCGCGTCCGTCATGGCCGATCTGATGGACATGATGCCCGAGGGTATCCGTCAGAACAAGGTCAACACTGTGCTGCAGCACCTGTCCGAGGCATGGCGCTGCTGGAAGAGTAACATCCCTTGGAAGGTCCCTGGCCTGCCTGCGCCCATTGAGAATGTCATTCTGCGGTACGTCAAGGCCAAGGCCGACTGGTGGATCTCGGTCGCACACTACAACCGCGAACGTATCCGGCGTGGCGCGACCGTCGACAAAACTGTGGCCAAGAAGAACGTTGGCCGCCTCACACGTCTGTGGCTTAAGGCCGAGCAGGAGAGACAGCACAACCACATGAAGGACGGTCCGTATGTCAGCTCCGAGGAGGCCGTCGCGATCTACACAACGACAGTCCACTGGCTCGAGGCGAGAAAGTTTTCTCCCATCCCCTTCCCCAGTGTGTCCTACAAGCATGACACCAAGATTCTCATTCTTGCCCTTGAGAGACTGCGCGAGTCGTACTCGACCAAGGGCCGTCTCAACCAGAGTCAGCGCGAGGAGCTTGCCCTTATTGAGCAAGCCTACGACAACCCCGGCACCACCCTGGAGCGGATCAAGCGTTTCTTGCTAACCCAGCGCGCGTTCAAGGAGGTCGGCATCGACATGAACGACAACTACAACACGATCAATCCCGTCTACGACATCGAGCCCATCGAGAAAATTAGCGATGCGTACCTTGACCAGTACCTGTGGTACCAAGCCGACCAGCGTCACCTGTTTCCCGCGTGGATCAAGCCGGCCGACTCCGAGGTCCCCCCTCTACTGGTGTACAAGTGGACGCAGGGCATCAACAACCTGCAGAACGTGTGGGAGACGGAGAACGGCGAGTGCAACGTGCTGATTGAGACGGAGCTTTCGAAGGTCTATGAGAAGATCGAGCTCACTCTGCTCAACTCTCTACTGCGCCTGATCATGGACCACAACCTGGCTGACTACATTACTGCCAAGAACAATGTATCGCTCACCTACAAGGACATGAACCACGTCAACAGTTTCGGTATGATTCGTGGTTTGCAATTCTCGGCCTTTGTGTTCCAGTACTACGGTCTCATTCTGGATCTTCTGCTGCTCGGTCCCCAGCGCGCCAGCGAGATTGCCGGCCCGCCTCACGCGCCCAACGACTTCTTGCAGTTCCAGGACCGCGAGACTGAGACCAAGCACCCCATCCGTCTTTACACGCGCTACATTGACAAGATCTGGGTTCTTATGCGCTTCACTGCTGAGGAGTCTCGTGACCTCATCCAGCGCTTCCTCACCGAGCAGCCTGATCCCAACTTTGAGAATGTTATTGGCTACCGCACTAAAAAGTGCTGGCCGCGTGATTCGCGCATGCGCCTGATGCGGCACGATGTCAACCTTGGCCGGGCTGCGTTCTGGGATCTGAAGAACCGCCTGCCACGGTCAGTCACGACGATTGAGTGGGAGGACACCTTTGCCAGTGTCTACAGCAAGGACAACCCGAACCTGCTGTTTGCCATGCTTGGTTTCGAGGTGCGGATCCTGCCGCGTCTCCGCAACCAGAACGACGAGTTCCCTGTCAAGGATAGTGTGTGGTCGCTTGTGGACAACACAAGTAAGGAGCGCACTGCACACGCCTTCCTGCGCGTGACCGAGGAAGATATTCTCAAGTTCAACAACCGTATTCGCCAAATCCTCATGTCGTCGGGTTCCACTACCTTTACCAAGATTGCTAACAAGTGGAACACTGCGTTGATTGCCCTCTTCACCTACTACCGTGAGGCCATTGCATCCACTGTCGAGCTTCTCGACATCATTGTCAAGTGCGAGACCAAGATTCAGACGCGCATCAAGATTGGTCTCAACTCCAAGATGCCGTCGCGTTTCCCGCCCGCCTTCTTCTACACCCCCAAGGAGTTGGGCGGTCTCGGTATGCTCTCCGGATCGCACATTCTAATCCCGGCAAGCGACAAGCGTTGGGCAAAGCAGACCGACACTGGTGTGACCCACTACCGTGCCGGTATGACACACCAGGAGGAGAGTCTCATTCCCAACATCTATCGGTATATCATTCCGTGGGAGTCCGAGTTTATCGACTCGCAGCGTGTTTGGACAGAGTACTCTCAGAAGCGGCTAGAGGCCAACCAGCAAAACCGCCGTCTTACTCTGGAGGATCTCGAGGACAGCTGGGACCGCGGTCTGCCACGCATCAACACCCTCTTCCAGAAGGACCGTAGCACTTTGAGCTTCGACAAGGGCTTCCGCACTCGTGGCGAGTTTAAGCTTTACCAGATCATGCGCCACAACCCCTTTGGCTGGACCAGCGCCAGACACGATGGAAAACTGTGGAACCTCCAGGCGTACCGCACCGACGTTATTCAGGCGCTCGGCTCCGTCGAGACGATCCTGGCGCATACACTCTTTGCTGCCACTGGCTTTGCCTCGTGGGAGGGTCTCTTCTGGGAGAAAGCCAGTGGTTTCGAGCAGTCGATGCAAGCCAAGAAGCTCACAAACGCCCAGCGGCAAGGTCTCTCCCAGGTGCCGAACAGAAGAATGGCTCTCTGGTGGTCCCCGTAAGTTTTCTTCTTATAAATATCCTGATTTGTGTTTTTGATATGAGCTGTTGTGCTTGTTTCGTTAATATTGATGCAACTCGAAATGTGGCAATGTCGTTGGCATTACTAACTTTACCCTAATAGGACAATCAACCGTGGCTCTGTCTACGTAGGCTTCCGAGTCCAGCTGGTAAGTCATCATCGAGAGCATAATTTCTTTACACGACATTTATACTGACAGTTCTAGGATTTGACGGGCATCTTCCTTCAAGCCAAGCTGCCGACGCTCAAGATCAGCTTTGTGCAGATTTTCCGCGCCCATTTGTGGCAAAAGATCCACGAGTCGGTGGTGATGGACCTGTGTCAAGTGTTTGATCAGGAACTTGAGTCGCTGGGCATTGAGTCGGTGCAGAAGGAGACGATTCACCCCCGTAAATCGTACAAGATGAACAGTTCTTGTGCAGACATTCAGCTGTTCTCGAACCAGCGGTGGAACGTGACGCGTCCCTCGCTGCTATACGATTCCAAGGATACGCTGGAGCAGACCGTGACAGACAAGTTCTGGCTGGATGTGCAGCTGCGGTACGGTGACTACGACTCCCACGACATTGAGCGGTATGTGCGGGCCAAATACCTCGACTACACGACCGACAGCATGAGTTTGTACCCATCCCCGACGGGCCTGATGGTCGGTATTGACCTGGCGTACAACCTGTACTCTGCTTTTGGCCAGTACTTCCCCGGTCTGAAGATTCTCATGCAGCAGGCAATGGCAAAGATCATGAAGGCAAACCCTGCCCTCTTTGTGCTGCGCGAGCGTATGCGCAAGAGTCTGCAGCTGTACGCAACGGAGAGCAACCAGGAGTTCCTCAACTCCCAAAACTACTCAGAGCTCTTCAGCAACCAGACGCAGCTTTTCATTGACGACACCAACGTCTACCGTGTGACCATCCACAAGACATTCGAGGGTAACTTGACGACCAAGCCCATCAATGGTGCCATCTTTATCTTCAACCCGCGGACAGGCCAGCTGTTCTTGAAGATCATTCACACGAGCGTCTGGGCCGGCCAGAAACGTCTTGGTCAGCTGGCCAAGTGGAAGACGGCCGAGGAAGTTGCGGCACTGATTCGCTCGCTGCCTGTAGAGGAGCAGCCGAAGCAGCTGATTGTGACACGCAAGGGTCTGCTGGATCCTCTCGAGGTGAACCTGCTCGACTTCCCCAATATATCGATCCGTGCCTCTGAGCTGCAGCTTCCTTTCCAGTCGGCCATGAAGGTTGAGAAGCTAGGAGACATGATTCTGCGCGCCACGGAGCCGCAGATGGTGCTGTTTAACCTGTACGATGAGTGGCTCAAGAGCGGTATCTCGTCGTACACGGCCTTCTCGCGTCTGATCCTGATCCTGCGTGGTCTGCACGTGAACCAGGACAAGACAAAACTGGTGCTGCGTCCTGACAAAAAGATCATCACCGAGGATCACCACATCTGGCCGACTCTGACAGACGAGGACTGGATCAAGGTTGAGACGCAGCTGCGCGATCTGATCCTCAATGACTACGGAAAGAAGAACAACGTCAACGTGTCGAGTCTGACGAGCAGCGAAGTCCGTGATATCATCCTGGGCATGGAGATCTCGGCACCGTCGATGCAGCGGCAGGCGGCAGCGGAGATTGAGAAGCAGCAGGAGGAGCAGCAGCAGCTGACGGCAACGACGACCAAGACGCACAATGCGCTGGGCGAGGAGATGATTGTGACGACGACGTCGCAGTTTGAGACGCAGACATTTGCGTCCAAGACGGAGTGGCGCACTCGTGCCATTGCCACGTCCAACCTGCGCACTCGCTCCAACAACATTTACGTTTCGCCTGCCGACTCGGGCGGACCTTCCAACATCACATTTGTCATGCCGAGCAATATTCTGAAGAAGTTCATTACAATTGCCGACCTGCGCGTGCAGGTGGCGGGATACCTCTACGGCTCGTCGCCTCCCGAGACGGACCAGGTCAAGGAGGTGCGCTGTATTGTGATGGTGCCCCAGATTGGTGGCCTGCGGGGTGTCAAGCTGCCGCAGAACCTGCCGCAGCACGAGTACCTTGAAGGCCTCGAGCCGCTGGGTGTGATCCACACGGTGTCGGGCAATGAGCTGCCGTACATGTCGGCCTCCGACGTGACGGACATGGCACGCCTGCAGGAGCAGCACAGCTCATGGGCTGCCAACCGCGACAACACAATTTCCATCTCAGTGTCGTTTACGCCGGGCAGTGTGTCGCTGTCAGCGTGGGGTCTGTCGCCGCAGGGTCTGGCGTGGGGTGTCGACAACAAGGACATGCAGAGCGACCAGCCGCAAGGCTTCACGACGTCGATGGGTGAGAAGCGCAAGCTGCTGCTGAGCCCCAAGTACAAGGGCTTCTTCCTGGTGCCGGAGAACGGCCGGTGGAACTACAGCTTTATGGGCACCGACTTTGCAGGCCTGTCTGCGCGCAGCGTGCATGTCAAGCTGGACACGCCGCTGCCGTTCTACAGCGACCAGCACCGTCCTCTGCACTTCCAGAACTTTGCGGAGCTTGAGGATATCTGGGTCGACCGCAGTGACAACTTTGCCTAAGCGGAGCAGGTGTCGCGACAATGCATGGGTTCTCACGCGACGCGACGGACGTGACGATGGCCAAGTTTGGAATTAATCATCTGATATATACTGCCTTTCCGTCAGCAATTTTGGCATACAAAACTACGAAATCCAACAAAAATACGGAAGCACCAAAAAACATCCAAGCGCTTCATTTCATCTCATGCGCCTTTTATCATGCGCTGCATCAGCTTTCATCTCATTTTCTCATATCGCTTTTCGCTTTCCTGTTTTTTTCTCTGCTGGTTCTTTTCTCATTTCTCTTTCAGTCCTCAGTTCCGTCCTGCCTTCTTACCCCCTTTGGCGTTTGATCTTCTTGTTTGATTTATAAGGCGGAAAACAGTCTACGCAGACCGGTGTGTTTATAGTAGTTAATAGCAGTAATTTAAGTTGATCTATTTTTTTAGTAAAAAATACTGTCGCAATGGTAGCATAATGGTAGAAATAATTTCAGAATACCAACGACTCAATATACCACCAGCTGAAGCCGGGCCGACGTGAACTCATTTAGCAAAAACGGACTTGTGTCATGGAACATGGTAATTAGCGGGCACGCGTCCCCGACTCGTGGGATTGTCATTCTCAAATGCCAATACATTGCACATTGGGGGGGATTGGGTGTAGGTGGGGAGTCGTAATCATTTCTTGAATGGGGTTAATGGGATCAAGGGGATTGCCACGGTATCTTTACAGTTTTCAGCTGGTCGGGCGAGTGACGACATGTGTAGAAGAATAACAGGTACGATGTAATTAATACTGTGTAGGGAAAAGTGTGGCGGACATAAATAGACCGGAAGACACACCCCATAGGGAGATCAAGTAAATTAACCAGATTCATGCATTTATGCATTGGAGAGAATGGAAATGAGATCAAAAAGAGGAGCACAATCAACACCAAATACGGTGTTGCCGTCAGCCTTGCTCGGGGAGACAGGGGTGTTGTTATTTAAAGCGTGCTCTGGAGTTGTCGAGGTAGTGTACGCACGCCTTCTTGTGCATGTGTAGTACAGATGAGCTTGACTACATTGTAGAGGGATAGGCAAGCAAGAATAGGGTGCGGCGGATGCAGGTTTTGATACGAATTGCATAAGCGGCTTTGGATGACTGTTCGCCTGCTCTCCGTCTCGGTCTGCAGCACAGCAAATGCAGAGCTCGGATAGGTACTAAGTATGTACAGCAACTACTGGGACAGGGGTGCAGGGTCTGTGCAGAGAACGTAATGGTGATAAATGATTGTTTAAAAAGGACAGGGGTGTCCCGAATGGTCGGGAGAGACTTGGCTACTTGGCTACGTGGGAAGGGCAAAGTTGGAAGACTTGGAATTGTTGGAAGAGTGGACAGCAAATATGTAGCATTACGAGCAGTAGTGGGTGGTAGCTGATCAGGTCGAAGTAACAGTAGTGCAAGCTAAAGAAATAGAGAAGGGGATAGCGAGCAGACCTGAAAATATATTTGAGATGAGAGAAAGAAAGAAAGAAAGAAAGAAAGAAAGAAAGAAAGAAAGAAAGAAAGAAAGAAAGAAAGAAAGAAAGAAAGAAAGAAAGAAAGAAAGAAAGAAAGAAAGAAAGAAAGA